>LM523195.1:177599-187746 GCA_000941615.1 Parastrongyloides trichosuri
TACAAAAGTGACATGTTTTTTTTAATTACATAAAATCAAATATAAATTGAAAATTATACATTTTTATAATTATTATTATTGATAATAAAATATTATTCTTAATTCCTCGTTATTATGTTCATAAGTTTAAATTTTAAATTTATTTTTCTAATAAATCACTACGCATTTAAAAATATTAATTTATAATGAACAACATATAAAAATAATGAAAATTGTTTGAAAAACGTTATATAAAATAATATATATCTCTTAAAATAAACATCCTGACGTTTTGACGTGTAATGTCATCCAAAGGCATATGACAAATAGAGTGAAACATTTTGCTAACTTGAAAAGTTTGGTGAAATAGTATATATACTTTTAAAATGTCCCATATTGCGTCATTCTTTCGAATGAGGATCAAATATGTAAATAATCGTTAAAACCAATAAATTACTGATCAAGTTTTGAGTAAAATGTATGATATGGAATGTGTGAAATTTAAATAATGTTTACATCCTCTTCTTTCTATTTAAGGATTAAAATGTAACCAAAGTCATTAATTTTTTCACTAGTTAATGTTATCAACGAATCGGTTATCGTCATCTGATAGTAATATCTCCTATGGATCTTCATCAAGTGGAAGCCGAAGAGGACGCAGTGTGTCACGTAGTAGTGATATAACAGATCTTGAGTTTATGACATCTAAGGAGGTAGGTTTAAAATGATGTTCAATTAATTCTATTATTTTTAGAGACTTTTTGACTTCATCCAAAGGAATAAAGAACAAGAATATGGCACTCATATAGAACCTTTATGTCCCAGAATAAAGAGAATTCAAACTGGACTACAATCAAGATCCCAAACTCCGCCAAGTGATGTTGAAGAAGACGAGTTGAGCAATTTGGAAAGATTAGCAAAGAAAGGGTCTAAAAAGAAGTTTTTTGAATTTTTTCGTAAAGAACCTTCTGAAGCTAAATATGTAATTTGCATGTAAAATTTGACTTATATTATTCATATTTTAGGAATATGCACAACACAATAAAGCAGCATCTAACTTGGATACAGTTTTCAAAGACATGGAGCATAATCAGGTTTTATTGTCTATACATAACAAAAATGTCACAGCGTTGATTTATGCTTATATACTAGATAAATTTGATAAAGATTACAGAGATTCAAAAGGAAACAATTATTTGCACTGGGGAGTGCGAACAGAAGATGAATATGTGGTCAAAACACTTCTATTGTTCGTTGAAAATTCGATAGCTTTACTTGAGGAGCCAAACAATAAAGGGAAAACACCATTAGATTATATAGAACCAAACTCAGCGATATTTGAATTATTAAATCGCTATTCTGGAAAGATTTATGAAAGTGATGAAATTGATGCTGAAAAAAAGTTTCAAAATGAAATGATTGATAAGCTTACAGAGGAGAGGCTTGAAATGATAACAAAGGAGAGCAAAATACTAGTGTCTCTTGATGGCGGTGGTATACGTGGTCTATGTACCTTACAAATGTTAAGAACCTTAGATGATATTATGGGACCAGAATATAATTTCTGGGACAATGTCGATTGGACTTATGGTACAAGTACCGGAGGCATTATTAGTTGCTTATTGTCCACAAAGAATTGTTTCCACAATGCTATCAAAGCATACTTAAGCATAAAAAATAAAGTATTTGCTGACGCCAAAATTTCTTACTTGAGTCTTGGAACCTATAAATCAAATACAGTTGAAACACTTTTAAAAGAATGTTATGGAGAGAATACCTCAATGTCTGAACTGGATAATAGGAAGAAGGTTGCAGTTACATCTGCTTACAAAAAAGGCAATAATGATCTAAAATTGTATTTGTTTCGAAATTTTGAACTGGAAAGTGATAAAAATGAGAAGACTAAATTCGATGGAAAGGATTTGGGATATATGGATCCAAAGGAAGAAAAAGTATGGAGAGCAGTTAGATGTACAAGTGCTGCACCTTATTATTTTGAATCATTTGGTAAATTTGCTGATGGTGCTCTTTTCTGTAACAATCCATCCTTGGAATTGATGACAGATTACTTCAGATATAATCATGTTGAGGATGTTAATACAAATGGAAGGTTGACAATAAATCCTGCTGATGATATAGCATGTTTAATATCTTTTGGTACATCCGAGGCTGCAACTACAAGTACAGATATAGATTCAACATTACATTTACTTTATGACAAGAAGGAAATTAATATTTTAGAAATTGTTAAAAGAATGGCAAGAATACTCTTTATGTTATTAAATTTGCAATGTTTTATATGAAATGTGATGGTATACCTGTGGAAAGAGTCTCAAGTTGGTGTTATTCGCTCGGAGTACCTTACTTCAGGTTTCAGCCTACTTTTGAAACAAAATTGGAGTTGGATGATGTGGATGATAGAAAGATAATAGATCTAATGTGGAACACAGATATATTTTTGAAGACTACAGCTCATAATGAATTGAATAAATTGGCATTTTATTTGAAAGCTGTTATCAAAGCCAGGGATAACCTCAGAAATAAGAATAAATAATGTATATTAAGTATTTTTTTTATATAATTTGTTAATAATATTTCTTTAAATTTTATTGTAAGGAAATTTAAAAGTTAAAGAAGAGAATTGTAATGAGTAAAATTTAAATAAAGATGTACATAAATTGTAATTTCTTTTTCTATATACATGTAACGGAACGTATAATTATTTCATTCTTAGATTCTAATTTTGTCAAAATGAATAAGCGTTTATCTCGTAGCTGTGAATATATTGATATTGAAACTCATAATTCATCTTCAATACCATCTAAATCTTTATCTACATCATCATCTACGCCTCTACTACTTACACGTAGAGATAGTGATACAGAAAGTGTTTCAAGTACAGATAGTAGAGAAGTAGGTTTTCACACTTAATAAGTTAACTTTATTATTACAGGCACTCAAATTTTTTATGAAACAAGAAATGTTAACAAAGAGTGGTAAGGAACATCCAAATTCAAAGATAAATGCAGCTAGACAGGCATTCATAGAAAGAGATGAAGATATAAAGAATCAACGTGCTGCAAGAATAAATTACCAAAAAGGTATTAGAGAGAAATTAAAGACATCTATTATTTATGATAAGAAGTATGTTCCTGATAAGGTAAATTATATAAATGTATTTTTTTATGTAATAAATCTTTTTTAGATATATAAAAATGGAAAAGAAGAACATCTAAACTTGATTGATAAATATTCGAAAATCCAAATAGAAGATGTGTTATTTGCCATTAAAAATAAAAATCATCATGTTTTAATTTATGCATACTTTTACGATATGTTAAGTAGTAGTTATCGTGATAATAATGGAAACAACCTAATTCATTATGGTATAGAATCAGAGGATAAAAATATATTAAAAATATTATTGTTGTTTGTTAATGATTCTATTGACTTATTGTTAGAGAGAAATAACTTAGGTTTTACACCAATTCATTTTGCTCATGTAAATGTTGGTATCGTAGAGGTAATTGCAGAATTTGTAGGAGCATCAAAATCACACATACAAATAACGGGAAACAAAAAGTATAGAAACTTTGTTAATGTAGATATTATAAAAAGACAAATGGATAGAATAAATAAAGATAGTAAAATATTGTTATCACTTGATGGTGGTGGGATTCATGGATTAGCACAAATTCAAATATTAATGGCAATACAAAATTCAATGAGATTTGATTTATGGAAACATGTCAATTGGGTTAGTGGTACCGGTTGTGGAGCATTGTTAGCATTATATTTGTCCATGGAAGGGAAGACATTAAATGATGGAAGAAAATTTTTTATTGAATACAGAAATCGAGTTTTATTAGATCGAGAAACAACAATCTTTGGCTCATATAAGGAACATAATCTAACAAATTTTCTCAAGAAAATGTTCAATGGAAATTCTGGCACTTCAAATAACAATGGAATAAATCGCACACTTAAAATGTCAGATTTGAGTGCTGACAAAAAAATTTTTGTTACTGGTTGTGAGTATGATGTTAAGAAAGATTATGTTGGTTATTTAAAATTTAGAAATTATTGGTTAACAGATAGAAGAAATGGTAATACAAAATATTATAATGAGGATTTTGGTTTCATGGATCCATCTCACAAGGATGTATGGGCAGTAGCAAGAATTGCAATATCAGCACCATATTATTTTGGAAAGTTTAACAATAAATATTGGGATGCTAGTTTTATTGCAAAAAATCCAGTTGTCGATTTAATGTCAGATTATTTCAGATATCACCTATTAGAAAAATTAAATGGAAATAATGATAATGATAGGTCAGCAGATGACATAGGGTGCGTTTTATCAATAGGTTCAGGAACAGAAAAGTTATATGATGAAAAAGCATATGAAAATGAGTTGAAAATGATGGGAAGTAGTATTATTTCCTACTTTGCTTCTCTAGTTCCCAAATTTTCGGCTCCAAGAACTATATTCAGGATGGCTAATTCAATAAGGAACTGTGATAGTCTTCCAGTACAAAGAGCTTCAAATTGGTGTCACTCATTAGATGTTCCATTTTTACGCATTCAACCCAAGTTTTCAGAAGGTATTGATATTTGCGAGAAGGAACTAAGTAAAATGTTAGAAATGTTATGGAAAACTGAAATATATTTGAAGATAAATGCTAAGGATGATGTGGAGTTAATTGCTANTTTGTTTTATAAAATTTGAAAATTTTGATAATTTTATTTTTAAAAATTAGAATATTTAACAATAATAATTTTATAGATTTGTAAAGTTGTTCAATAAAAAAATGATTATAATTTTGAATGTCTTTTTTTTAAAATCAAATTTAATGCAATTTTTTCATTATAAAATATGCAATTTTTGCAATTAATTTTATAATCATTTTTAATATTTTTAAAATATGGATGGTGTTGGCGAAGGAGTTGGTTTTGGTGATCCTAAGAAAAGACAATCAGGAGATAAAAATTTAATAAATGAAGAAGGAGGTAATTACTCTGATACAGATTCATGTTCCAGTAGTGGTGTCACTACTTCTGGTGTAAGTTTTGTAGGTGCTTTTCTAATTATAATATTTTTTTAGGGTATTGAAATTTTTTTTAATGAGTACAAGGCACCAAAAAAGGGAACCGTAATCGACCATGCAGATCGTACCGTTTCTTATCTTCAGAAAAAAATAAGATCCAGGACTACCTCTCCGGTGGAAGAAGATGAAAGAGGTAAAAGAGGAGATGAATATAAGAAAAAATTAAACTTTCCAAAGTATACAGGAGAAAACCCTGTAAAAGTAAGTATTATATATTTTAAATTTCTTTATAAATTTTTTTCAGTACAAAAGTATTCCTACAATTAATAGTACTACTGAGTCGAAGTACGTTGATATGACAGACGAGGATATTATTTATGCAATTAATAACAGTAACTATACAGTCATTTCCCTAGCTTTTGTTTTGGAAAAATTTAATGCAAATTATCGTGATGATGAGGGTAACAATTACATGCATTATGTTGCCTTGAAAGGTGACCCACGTCTACTTAAAGCATTCCTTCTATATATGGAGAAAGCAATCATGTTACTTACAGAGGAGAATAATGTTGAACTCAATCCTTTGGATATGATCTCTCAAGATTCAGAGATGTTTAAAGTTATTCAAGAGTTCTCAGCTGATATCGAATTTGAAGAAGACGTGGTATCTGATAATAGATTTAGAGTTGAAATGACAAAGAAAATATATGCTGATAAGCTTAAAAGAATTAACAAAGATAGCAAAATATTAATGGCGCTTGATGGTGGTGGTATTCGTGGTCTTTGTACCATTCAGATACTGGAAGCAATAGATAAGAGAATGACCCACCAACTTATTGAGAATATTGACTGGATTGCTGGAACAAGTACAGGATCAATTTTAAGCACATTCTTTTCTCAAGGAGGTACGATTAGAGATGCTAAAAAGTTATACATAAAACTTAAGAATTGTATCTTCACAGCACAAATGATTTCTTCAAAGGAACATTATAATGCAACAACATATGAATCATATTTGAAAGAGTATTTAGGAACTGGAACTTTAGCAGATATTACCTCTAAGAAACTTATTATAGGAACATCGAGATATTATAATAAAGCTAAAATTAGACCAGTTATATTTAGAAACTTTACATTGAATGATGGAAGTAAAAATAATAACAAATTTAGGACTGAAAAATTATATGATAATGAAGAAATGGCTTATGAGGATCCTAAAACAGCAGAAACCTTTAAGGTAGTCAGAGCTAGTAGTGCAGCTCCTACTTATTTTTCTTCTTTTTGTAACTACGTTGATGGAGGGTTCTTCTACAATAACCCATCAGAAATATTATTGGCAGAATACTTTAGATATCACCATATTCAAGCATTGAATAAAGGTGAAGATGTATCAAAGGCTACTGACAATCTTGCTTGTTTAATCTCACTAGGAACAGGAGGATTACTAAACGATACACAAGCAGATCATACTGAAGAATTGATTCGATCATCTTCAGATTTTTATAATGCTGCTAAGAATGTATTTTCATATATGAATGGGATAAAAATAGCTGAAGCACTTTTAAATTCAACAACCTTATCTGACGGAGATCCAGTATTGAAAACTTCAAGTTGGTGCTTCTCTTTAGGTGTACCATTCTTTAGAATTCAACCAATGTATCCAGATTTACCTAAACTGGATCTACTAAAGGATGATCAAATCATTGATTTGATGTGGCATACAGAAGTCCTTATCAAGTCAATAGGATACCATGAATTGGAAGCACTAGCTAAATATCTGGATGATGTAATTGATGCAAGAAACAACGCTCGCCTGACCAAAAATTTATAAAATAACCAATTCTAATATCCAAGGATAAAACAATTTATATTTTTTTATAACCATATAATAACTAATAAAGAGTTTCCATACACATGTTCCTTTTTTGTTTCAATTTTTTTTCTTCTCACCTAATTTTTCGTAATGATAATCATTCTTATCTAAAACATTTAATTACATATAATAAAATTATTCTTTCTAATTAATTAATTTTAATGGATAAATATATATTTATAATGAAAATTTTATCAAATACTTACCTTTTAAAATTTTATATAAGATATGTGGGTCAGTGGATCGTGAATAGGGGTTGCTTAATATGATATTGTTAGTTTGTATCTTTTATAATATTTTTATTCCCTTTTATATAATATTAACATTCTAAAAATATTATATAATTATAATTATATGTTTAATTGAAAATGAATGTTAAAATTTTATTATTGATATTATTGTCTATCTTGTTAATTGGTAAAATTGAGTCATCAAAAAGGTACAAAGAAAATATTGAAAGGCTTCGTGGATTGATAAATGGAGGAAAAAGTTTAACCAACATCATGAAGGAGAGAAGGCCAGAAAAGACAAAGAGGTACAAATGTGTAGAAATTTTTGATGATGAAAATGAAGTAATACCAAGCCTTGAACAGATTTCTCCTCCACAGATGGAAGGTAATGATAATGTTAACAGTTTTCCAATTAATGAGGAGGTAGATTTAAATTTAAAAAATTTTTTAAATTAATTAAATTTATTTCATAGGTTCCAAATAATAAATTTGTTACTTTCAAACCAATCATTCCATATACAAAGGAGAACCAAAAATATATCACAATACCTAAAGAAACAACCGAAAGTATTCAATTTATCCTTACCACAATGAAACCGGAACAGACGACAAGTAGTAGCAATGATATTACAAATGAAACAAAAATGGAACTGAAAGATGTACCAAAAGATTCAAACAATAGACCATTATTATTAGCACCAGAACATTGTAAGATGATAAAAAAGTATGCTGATATGTATATGGTTAAAAATATCCGGCAATGGGCACATAATCATTGTTCCTTTGCTAAGATGTATCTTCCAACAGCTACCTGCGATGAAATTGATATTTTGGTTGACTCTTGTTTTAGGCAAAAATTTATCAATGAATAAATTTTTTTTAAAAAGAAGAATATTTTTAATAATCTGTACATTCTTATGTCATTTTCCAATAATAATTATAATAAATAATTCTACGATCAAATATATAGTCTTATTTGCCAACAAAAGCTCCAATTTGCATATTTAAGCAGCACACATATACATTTTATTCCAGTTAAGACACTTAACATATTTCCAAAAAAAGTAGTGACATACTATAAAAATAACAAGATGATTTTAGTACTGTTGAATATATTTTTTACCCTTATTGTGTATATTTTATACATTTTTAAATATTTAAATATATATAAATTAATTTTTTATTTAATTTTTTGTTGTAGGGTTTTGGAATAAATTTATAAAATATTAGGATCTTTACTTAGATCATCAAATTGCTCAAAAACAGGAGATAAGAAATTATTAAAGTCAGATGGAAGAAGTTGAAGAAATTCTGGAAAGCCAAGTATTGTCTACACCCGTCTCGGAGGCATATCCAAGGGCACACTTTATAGATGATACGTTGGCACTAAAATTGTATGAAACAAAGAAGGATACATTTGGACTGAAGTATGAGTTTGAATTAGATGAATTTCAAAAGAAAGCTATTGTTTGTATTTCAGAGGGACATTCTTGTTTTGTTGCAGCCCACACATCAGCAGGGAAGACAGTAGTTGCTGAGCATGCTATAGCACAGGCATTGGAGAAAAATCAAAGAGCTATCTACACGTCCCCGATAAAGGCTTTATCAAATCAAAAATTCAGAGACTTTAGAGGAAGATTTAATGATGTTGGATTGATAACAGGTGATTATCAAATTAACGAAGATGCAAGAATGTTGATAATGACAACAGAAATCTTAAGAAGTATGTTATATGAATATTCTCACAAAATTTATGATCTTGGCGTAGTTGTCTTTGATGAAGTACATTATATCAACAATGAGGAAAGAGGTCACGTCTGGGAAGAAGTTTTAATCCTGTTGCCACCGTCTGTCTCTATTGTTATGTTATCAGCTACTGTACCAAATTGTATGGAGTTTGCAGATTGGGTTGGTCGAGTGAAGGAGAGGGATATTTTTGTAATTGAAACATTAGCTAGACCTGTACCTTTAGAACACTTTCTGTTTTGTGGAGTCTTTAGGAATGGTAACAAATGGATTGAGAAGTTGTATGATGGAAAGAAGTTGATTAAACAGGAAGCGTATGATGCTATTAAAAAACGGATGATTTTGAATAAATGCAATAACGAAACTGGTGGTGCAAAAAAAAGGGGTTTGTATTTGTATAATTATTTAAAATTTTTTTATTTTTAGAAAAAGGTAAGAATGATATTGAACATTACAAAGGTCGTGATGGAAAAAGAAGAATATCTGAACGTAATTATCAGGAACCAAAACATTGTCATCAAAATGATTTCAATGCAAAAGGGATTGATATAAAGAATGCTTCACAAAAGATGAAGGTTTTTAATGGCAAAATAAAGACTGTTGAAACCCACAATACCCAAAAAGTTGTTGAATCTAGTAAGAAACAAAAGGTCGTTGAGGCGAAGAACATTGTTGTAAAACCAGAGAAGAAGATGACTAAAGGTGAGAAGAGGAGAGCTAGGAAGGCAGAAGCTATGATATCATTAATTATGCATAATGCTGAACTTGAAAAAAAAAATTCTAAAAATAAAAGTTCTGAGCCTAAAGGGAAAAGTATCATATCGATAAAGGTTAATAATAAAGAATTTATTCCTGGGAAATTGAGCTTATCTAAGGAAGTTGATGATGTAAAGAAAGAAAGTTCTAAGAAGGTTGAATCTTCTGATAAGGATGTAGTGGATGAAAATTCCAAGAAAAATAGTAATGTAGAAGAATCATATGATAAAGAGTGTGAAAAATCAATTTTGAAGAAGGAAGTTGAGGTTAATTGTGATAAAGTTCTTATTTGTGATGTTTTTACACTCCTTAAAGTTAATGTTAATTCAGAGATTAAGGAAAATAGTAGCAAATTAAATAAAGATATAGTTATTTCAGACAAATTTTCTTCCAATGAAGGAACAACAATTGATAGTAAAGATTTGAATGAATCTCCTAATGAGACTTTAAAGAAGAAGAGAAAAAGGAATAGAAAAAAGAATAAGAAAGAATCAGACATTGACAATTGTAGTACT
>LM523195.1:187757-212150 GCA_000941615.1 Parastrongyloides trichosuri
AAAGTTCTAAGAAGGTTGAATCTTCTGATAAGGATGTAGTGGATGAAAATTCCAAGAAAAATAGTAATTTAGAAGAATCATATGACAAAGAGTGTGAAAAATCTATTTTAAAGAAGGAAGTTGAGGTTAATTGTGATAAAGTTCTTATTTGTGATGTTTTTACACTTCTTAAAGTTAATGTTAATTCAGAGATTAAGGAAAATAGTAGCAAATTAAATAAAGATATAGTTATTTCAGACAAGTTCTCTTCCAATGAAGGAACAACAATTGATAGTAAAGATTTGAATGAATCTCCTAATGAGACTTTAAAGAAGAAGAGAAAAAGGAATAGAAAAAAGAATAAGAAAGAATCAGACATTGACAATTGTAGTACTACTAGACCATCATCATCAGCCGAAGTTGTGGTAAAAGAATCAATTGTTGTTATAGAAGAAAAACCTCAAGAAGAATGTAATATAGATGTACATCTTAAAAATGATTCTACATCAGAGGATAAGAAATGTATAAATAAAGATGATTTATCAGAAAGAGAAAGTCAAACTCCATCCCCAGATAATGACAGTGATAACAAGAATAGTAAGAAATTGGATTTGAAAAAAAGTGGTGATAGGAAAGGTAAGAAGTATGATAATAAATCAGGTAACAAGGGAATCACAAAGATGTCGTATATGCAGAAGAAACGTTTTATGGTAAATAGTTATAGTATGTTAATTAGAAAATTGGAGCATGAAAAAATGATTCCTATGGTTATATTTGTTTTTTCAAGAAATACATGTGATGAGTACTTAAGATCTTTTAACAACATTGATCTAACAACAGATAGTGAAAAATTTTATATAAAAAAATTCTTCGATAAATGTTTACTTGCATTAGATGAAGAAGATAGAGATATTCCACAAGTGTTGGTAATTAAAGAAGCTGCAATTAGAGGGTTTGGTATACATCATTCAGGAATATTACCATTGATGAAAGAGATTATTGAAATGTTATTTAGTGATGGAATGATTAAAGTTTTGTTTGCCACAGAAACTTTTGCTATGGGTGTCAATATGCCAACAAAGACAGTTGTATTTGATTCTCTCGAGAAGTATGATGGTCGAGAGAAAAGATCCTTGACTTGTACTGAATACATTCAAATGGCAGGGAGAGCTGGAAGGAGAGGATTGGATACCGTTGGTAATGTTATTATAATGCCATATGATTCCGAGATCTGTGAATTTCCAGTTATGAAGAACATGTTAACAGGTAAAGCAACATTGTTGGAGTCAAAATTTCGTATTACATATCGTATGATGTTATCATTAATTAGAACTGGTATTAATATTAGTGTTGAAAGCATGTTATCGCAATCATTTGCAGAAAAATTATCCATAAGACATGAAGAAGAGAAGGAAGTTAGATTAGAAAGTATGGTGAAAAAATTAGAAGAGACAGAAAAGTTAACCTGTAATTCATGTGGAATTGAAAATGGTATCTCTGAAAATAATTTGATGAATGATTATTATGATACATTGGAAGAATTTGTAGATTTAAGGAGAAAAGTATATACAAAATACAAACCTTTGATGGAACAAGGTATTTTAGCTGTTGGTTCATTTTTCATCTTTAATCATGCCAAGATTGGTATTATTAATGCTGTTGGTTGTATCACATCTATTGCGAATAATGGAAAACGACCTGTTGTATCAATTGCAACATTAATCAAAAAGAATAGTAAGAGTGATTATTTTGCTAATTTGAGAAAGTTTAAAAATGATGATAGTGAAGATGTTGAGTGGGAAGCAAAAATATTAACATTTAAAGGATTAATGGGACAATTACCTGAGACTGTGACTCCACATGACAACTCAAATAATTGTGAGATATTGGTCATTCAAGATATGCCATTAGGAGAGATTGTTTCACCAATTAATTCTAAAACAAGTCATCCATTCGTCTGGTCTGATGTACATGAATACTTTTTGTATGGAATAAGAAAAAAGGAGTTGAAAGTGTCAGTAAAGAAGGCTGTATCAATTTTACATTTAATTGAAAGAAATATTTATGATAGTAGAATTCCGGAGGATATGTTAAGAGTTCCAGGGTTAAATTTAAATACAAAAAATAAAGAGTTGAAGGAAGAGTATGAAAAGTACAAAATTTGTAGGGAAAATTTGATTGATATGTCTAGGAATATAAGAAAATGTTACAAGTATGAGGAACATTTTGAAAATTTTATTGATATTTATTATCAGACGAGAAAAATTGAAAATCTGCGTAGAAAGGAGATGGAAGGATTGATTCTTAAACAAGATTATGAAGCAAAGATGAAAGTTTTGAAAGAGTATAATTATGTGACAGAAGATGAAATTGTTAGTGTAAAAGGTCATGTTAGTTGTAATTTACATTACTTTGAATTGTTAATTTGTGAAATCATAATGAATAACGTTATAACTAGTCTGAGTGACGGTGGAACTACAGCACTATTTTCAATATTTGCTTTGGAAGGAAGAAGAGATTACCCAGCTGTTTACAATAAAAATGATGTAGCCAGAGCACCAAAGGAAGAATTATTGGAAGTGGAGAAATTATTTATTTCATATTCAAATCAAATGGCAGAAGTTCATGAGAAACATCAGGCAACATTTTATGATCAAATTGATAGCATTTGCTATTCTGGAATGGAAGTAGCATATTTATGGGTTCAAGGAGTTCCTTTGAAAGATATACTTAAAATTACTTCTATCCCTGAAGGTAACATTGTTCGGATGTTTCAAAGAATACTTGAAATGTTTAAGGATATTCAAAAAGCAGCTGAATACATTCAAGATCGTAATTTAGAAACAAGGATAACAAACTTGGTCGAGAAAATTAAACGTGGTATTATGTTCCAGAAGTCTTTGTATACTCAGGAATAATTATTAATAATATATATATATATATCAATTATAATTATATTGACACAAAAAATATTTTTTATTGTTTATTTATTGTTTTGTAACAATTTTAATAACTTAGGAATATAAATTAGTTGTTTGGCATTTAATATACTTAATATTTATTACGTTTGTTATTATATAATAAATGAAGCTTAAATTTTTAAACCATCAGTGTTTTGATTAATTATTTATTGATAAAAAAAAAGTACAAAAAAAGAGATAAGAAAAACAATTTACTTGTATATATTCATTTCATAATTTAACTGGAGTTTGTTTGTTTCAATTTTTACTCGTATAATAAAATAAAATTCAGTAAAAAAAGATTATTTAAATTTTTTAAAAAGATGAATTTTTAAAAAAAAAAGATAATGATTATTGATTGTGTATAAATATAATGATATTATTTCTCTTTTAATTAATAATAATCACACATGAAGATCCTAATTCTATTATTATTATGAAATATGAGTTATCTTTTTATTATTACCATTTTTAATATCATCCTTTCTTCCATAAAGATTATTTAAAGAAATAACTGTTAAAGCAATTTGATTTAAATTTTTCCTTGTCACTATATCATCAGAGGTACATAATTGATTCTAAAAAAGAGATTATTAAAATAATAAGTAGATGTTTTTATTTGTTGAATAGTAATAGTAAAAATGAAGATGAAAAGTGTTAATGGAAACCATTTCTTTTACATGTTGTGTGCGTTAATCATATCATTTTATTCTTTCCTATCATTTGCTTTTAAATTTTTTAAATGTAAAGACATGGACAATAATTTTTTTCTATCAATTAATAAAAGTATCATGGTTTGAAGTATATAATCAAAAAAAGCGTTGTTAAAAATATTCCAAGTAGAAATATTGCAAATAATTTTTGATGAGATCGCTGAAAGAAGGAATAAAATATTATAATAACTTAGATAAAAAGTTTAATAAATGACGTAAAGTAAAAAAGTTATTTATAAACATTCTTTATTTATTATTATACTCATTTAACAGGAATGAATATAATAATTATAAAGAATTTATTATGACATTTATTGTGCAATAATATTTTTATTACACTAAAACAAAAAAGATAATTTTTCTAACGTCATTATGAGTATAAAATAAATGAAAAGATCGAAAAAAAAAATAAAGATAGAAACAAAGCGATAGAGTTTTAAACACAAAAATGATAGATTACTAATAATGATATTGTTACAAAAAAGTAAAGCTGATACGAGCAAAGAAATGGCTTTTTTTTNTTTTTTTTGTTATGTTTAGTAGGTAAGTGGAGAAAAATGGTATGGATAATTATTTTGTTTAAAAACAAACCTCTTGTAAACCGAGTTTCTTTGAAGCATTAACAAAATTATCAGCATTCTTTTTCGCTTTAATTGTTGGTAAAGGTTGTGTTGGTGTCAGGGGTGCCATCACTACAGGAATTGTTCTCGGTTTAATTTTATTGATATAATTACATAATAAAATTCCAGATGATAATTGTTTAGATATTTCTTCCTCCTTTATAATAGCTGAAATTTTAGAACCAAGGAGTTTTTTCATATTTTCAATATTACTTTCATCTTTTGATGGTGATTGAGGAGTTGATGGAGTTGTTGTCGATGAGGAAGTTGCAGATGATACTGATTTCCTTGGTGGTGTCAGTTTTGATGTCCTTGCTAATTGAGATGTCGTTGTAGGTCTTACCAATTTTGATACAGTTGAATCTTTTTTAACTAACAATGTTGACTTTGGTTGTGTTGGAGGAGATAATTTTGACTGAAATTTCATTGGTGGAGATTTTTTAACTGGAGCTTTTATTGATCTTGCAATATTATTAGCTTGGGGTAAATTGGTTGTCACTGGTAAATTAGAAATTTCTTTAACATTTGATGAATCAATTAACACAATCCCATTATTATCATTATTTACAACATCAGGTGAAGATGGTGGTGTCATTGATTCTGAAAGAGAAGAATGAGATTCAGAAGTTGATGGTGATGTTGATTCTATTACAGAATCTTGATTTTCATCACTTTTGCATTCTTTATCTTTAACTATAATATTAGGTGGCCGGATATAAGTTGAATCGGTAACTGTAACTGAAGCTAATTTTGTATAAATACTTGTCTCCATCTGAATATCATTATTATTAGTTAACTTCTTATTATTATCATACTCTTCTTCACAACTTTTCATGACTTCTTCTATTAATTTTAATTTTCTTCCCTCCCTTGGTACATGAGATAAGTCAACTCCTTCATCTTCATTACTTAATGTCCCATTACTATCACTTTTTGGAACAACGATCTCCTTCTTATTATTTTCATCGATACTAGCCAAAGAATTTCTTGAAAAATCCATATCATAACTATGTCTTTGATCATCTCCTGTGGATGTATAACCTGAATCACTACTATTAAGAGCAGCAAATCTTTTTGCTTTAGCTGCAACTTTTTCTGCATTTTTTGGTCTCCTAATTGTCGCATTAATAAATGAATTCCTATTGGTACTCCAATCAGTATAATTACCTCTATAATTAACATCACTACTAATAGCACTTTGTAAATATTTAAATATGTGTTCTCTTCCTTTTAAAGCGATCTCAATTGGTGGAGATAATAATGGATTATCCAGAGTATGAAAATGAATCAATGATGACATGGAACAAAATTCGACAGGTATATGTGTTAATCTGTTTGCTGAGATATCTAAATAATACAGGTTCAAAGATGCCATCTCTGAAGGAAGAGCACCAAGTCTATTACATCTAAGGTTTAATTTTCTTAACTGTTTTAATAAAGATATATTTGATGTAATACTTGTTATTCTATTCTTACTGAAATCTATTTCCTGAATCGTATGTGCAATTTGAACGATATCACTTGAAATGGTATCAATTTTGTTATTAGACAATAACAATATTTGTAAAGGTAATGAAAAAATTGAAGATGGAATAGTTGATAAGTTATTTGAGGATAAATCTAAATAAGTTAATGAATTGAATCCTTTCATAATATTTGGTAAAGTCTTAATTAAATTTTTTGCCAATATTAAGGTTTCCAGGAGTTTCATTTTCTCAATAATTATTTCTGGTACCTCTGTCAAGCGATTATCAGTCAAATCTGGAAATAAAATTGAAATATTTAAGTTTTCTTAAGAAATAAAAAAAGGAATATATTTTAAAATTATCATATTTATCTTTACTCTAATAAATTTAAACATCCATATGGTTCATTTATCATTGAAATTACTATTTATATATATATATACGAGTTAGAAATAAAAAATGAAAAGAATACTGTATTTTTTAATTATCATGTATGTTTTATAAATAGTACAACATATTAGATACTAATTTTTTTATTTCTCCATTCTTATTATTGTTATAATAAAAATGTTAATTAAATTTTTTGTTTATTCTAAATTTTTATATAATGTGTAAAAAAATAAATTATAAATATTTATCCTTATCATAAAAATGTGTATCCAAACAATTTTTTTAATGAAAAATAAATATAATTAAGACTTACCAACAAAAACAACATCCTCCAGTGAGTACTTTCCAGCATAAAAATCAGGGAATTCATTTAGCTTCTTATTTTTTAAACATAACGATCCAGAGTAATGAGCATCCTGAATAATATTTTCAATAGGAGTTGAATGATTTGGGGAACATTTATCCGGAGAGGTGATAAAAGGATTTTTGATGTTGGATTGTAAGAAGGTAAGAGAATGATTAAAATTAGTTCTACCAGTTAGGATATTAGATAAGTTGTTTGTAGATGATACATTTGGTGTACTGCTAGTAATTAATGGATTAGCGGATCCATTACTACCGGCAGTACGTTTCCTTGTTGATAACCAAGTAGCCGTTTTGAAAGGAGTTAATAATGTCCAAAATTTATAAAATCTAGAAATGGATATGTGTGAATATATTAAAATATATGAAGAAAGATATATTATGGATTTGGAGAATAAAAAAAAATGAGAAAATATATATTATAATTTGTTGTTGGTTGTAGAGAATGAATGATTATATATAGGAGGAAAATGCCGTAACATAAGATAGAGTATATATATATAATATATATTTATCTCTCTCGTTAGATAAGAATATAACATTTAAAAAATACAATATTTTATTAAATTGCAGTATAAATTATAAAATATAATGATGTTGTTTTAAAAAATTTATTAGATATAAGGGTAGATTGAAAAGTTAGTGATGATATATATAAAATGATCAAATAATAATAATGTAATTGAAACTATTAATTTCGTGTAAAAACATTACATTAAATAGATACCTTGTCTCTCTTATACTTATTTTTTAGTAAAAAAAATATAAATGACAATATTGATGGAGGAGTGGATTATATATATTTATTATCAAATGTTAGAAATTTTCATCATAACGAGGACTGATATGTAATTTATATTTTTGTGATATAAAATTATAATTTTTTAACCAAAAATATGAAGCTTTTTTTTGTTGGTTAAGGGAGAAGAATATTTAGAAATGGCTAGTTTTAATGTTATGAAAGAGAAAGGAGTGATATATGCTATTATTACTTTAACAGATTATGGAATAAAAAAAACTTTTGTAAATTGTTTATGTTTTAAAAAGGTAAATAAAATAAATGAGCATATCAAATAAATACACAAATATAGATAAATTTCAAATTAATAATAATGTATTATCCTCCCTCATTTTAACTAAAAATTTTTGGAGAAAGTCTATGATTTGTATAATAAAAGTTTTATATATACAATATAATAAAATGTTTATAATATGGTGGTATAACAATATAAAAATTGAATTTTCAAGCATTAGAAAAAGAATTTTTTTTATCATTAATATTACCATATGTCCAAATATAGTTTACACTTTTAATAAGAAGATAGAATAAATTAAACAGTAGTTGATAAGGAAAAAAAAAAGTAGACTATTTCTTTCTTTTTGAACCATTAAAGTTTTTGCGGATTAAAAAGAAGAAGAATAATAATAATAACAATAAATATATCTATAAGTGAGGTTAAGATTTTCCACTAATATCCAGCTGCTTCAAATAGAACATTTCAACTAAGGACAGTTTTTCTAGCTAATTAATCAAATAATGTTTTGTAGGGTCATTTAACTATTTTCTTACCCCTCATTTCCTTTCATTTCAATCCTTCTTATATATTATAAACAGGAGTTCTTTATAAAACAGAAGGATATTATATTTATAAATTGGAGAGCAAGAGAGATGAAGGAAAGATCTATTACTAAATGTACATATATATATATGATTTAAATCCTCAAGGGTTCAAATGAATTGTTATTAAAAATTTTTGGACAATATCTTTACAAAAAATGTAATAAGCATTTGTTGTTTGAATGATTAGGTTTGTAAAAAAGTAATAAAGTTATTTAAAAGATAAATATATCAAAATCAAAGGAGGATGGATAAAAGAAAATAGATTGAATATGATATTATTTTAAAGTTGGATGTCACAAACAACCATTATAAAAAGAGACAAAAGGAAAGAATATATATATTTATTATTATAATAATGTTGAAGAGAGAGAGAAATGAATGGGGAATATTTATATTATTTTGATTTAACAATATTGATATTAAGGAACATTGTTTTAATAAGATTCTACAGATTGATAAGGAGAAGGTGTTGATTACTAATTTTTATTGTATGATACATTTTTTAAAACATTTTTAATGGTATTATATAGAATAAATATAAGTCTCATTAATCATACAAATATGTATGATTTAAAGATAAAAATGTTTATATTTAATATAAACTTTTTGATGAAACAAATAATATTTGTCATCATTTTGGGGTAGCGAGTTAATTTATGTTAAAGATTAAAATCAGGAGAAGAATATATTTTAAATTTATTTTCAAAAAAACCTCTTTTGGGATTGGTGTGGTGAAAAAATATAAATATTTATAGTTTTTTAACTACATACATATATATACATTTCAAATGATATTATTTTGTAAAGATTAAATTGATAATGGAATGGTTCTTTTTATAAATATGACATTCAATTAAAGATGTATAAAAAGATCCAGGTGACGATCAAATGAAAGGTTTTTTTTTAAGAATAAAACATTAAATTTTTTTATTAGTTTAAGGCTATAATATTAGAAAATGTAATAATAAAAGTAATAAAAATTAGAGCAACTATTGTTTTTTACAAAATTTGTCATTTTAATTTAAATCACATTCAATATATCGTTAGTTAAGTGATTAATGTAAAGTTATAAAATATTTTTGATTTATAAAATTATTAATATCAAAAAAAAAAACAATGTTTCAATATAATTTTATTAGATATGATAAAATGTCGTAATTATATAGTAGTATTTGTAGTAAAAAAAATTATATCACATATACATAAATCTTATTCAAAGCATTTATTGTTTAATGGTTGAGTTAAAATTAATGATGAAAGGTGTAATTTTATTTGTAAAAGTAAAAAAGAAAATCTCATTTTTCACATTGACAAATAAGTGATAGTATAATATATATATATATAGTATTTATTGTTGTACATCTAATACGTCTAATTCAATGGAACTGTTTTGTTCTACTAGTATACTACAGATTATGATAAAAGCATATATGAGATGATGATAAAAGAAAGTTTCAACTTAAACTTCATCAGAACATCTTTTAGTGTCAATACTTTAAGAAGATAAGATTAGTACAGTGTAATGAAAAATATGGCATATGTATGGAATTGTATATAAAGGGAAAAAGAAAAGGTTCTTAGGAATAATTTATGCGTTAATATGGATGAATTAAAAGTTTTAGAAAAATTATTGTATTAATGGCGGTAAATTTTGGAATAAGGCCACAAATGAAATACTAAAAGAAATTATTTATAGAATATATTATCTAGATTATATGTCATTGGAAATTTATATTAAATTAAAATGTTTTGAAAGAATTATAATTTAAATTAACTTTCTCTATTCAGATAATTTAAAATGTTCGAGTTGATTATCAGTAAAATTAGTCAGCACTTAGGAATATAATGTTTAATTTATAATAAGATAATTTCTAAACTGAATTAATTCTGGTAAATTAAATTAAAAGATATATTTTTACCTTATTTAATTTACTCCTCACTGGGAGAGGAAAATAAAATAACGTTGAGGTAGTGTAAATGTAATAAATAATGAAAACGTGTAGAGAAATAAAATCAAAGAATATATATGTCTTTTTACTAAAAATTCCAATGATTTTTAAATTGTTAATAATATTAAAATAACAATGATACAAAGAAAAGTACCGATTAACATTATAACGAAACCTTTTTATAGTACCAAATACTTAAAAATATTTTAATATAAATATAATATGAAATAAATTTTAGATATTCTTTTTATTTAAAGTATGAGGAAAAAAAAAGCATAGACTCTTTTGAATGACATAATAAATAAAAAAAAAGAGAGGGAACTTATTTAAAAGACAGCTGGTGTTTTTAAAATAACCTTTCATTTATACTGATAAATTATTCTAAGCTTTTAAACAATAAAGGACAATCTTTGAAATAATACATACAAAAGTGGTGTGAATAAAGTTTAAAATTAAGAGACATAATAATATATATTTTTTGTTTAAGTAGTTAAATGAAGAAAAGTGTGAAAATGGTATAATTTTAAGGAGTGTAAAATTGTAAAGTAATCTTAAAAATAAGGAAATATGTATAACTTTGTTAAAATTTGTAAAAATAAAAAGGATAATACATGTTATATCTTTTGAAAATGAAGAGATAAGTTTAATGTGACAAATTGTGTGTCACTTTATATATATAAGAAAGTATAAAAGTATAGCATTAAATGACGCTATTTTTGTAAGGATTATAATATAATAGAGTTTAAATTAAAGCAGAATAGTTTGGAGAAAATGTATGTGGAAATATTTTTGATTTTTAGTTTTTATTATATGATTTATACTTAGAATATGCTATAATTAAATACAGATATATGTTGTTTAGATAGAAAGGAATAGATGAAGAAATTAATAATTAATTTATAAATATTAGTAATAATATAATCTTAAACTTTTAATAATTTCTTTTTTCATGTATCAACTAGTACACAAACCATAAAATCAAGGTCGGGTTGAAAAAGTAAAGATAAAATAAATGTAATAAAATGTATTTTAATTTAAGTGTACAGAAAGGAAATTAAAAAAGTAAGAGAATTTGCACTTTTCTCAAGATTTCTTTTAAGTAAATAAAAACCTGAAGAGATTATATTGTTTAATAACAATATCAAAAAAAGAGTATTAAGTGTCACAAAGTTTGATGGAGATATATATTCATATCAATGGATATTGGAGTGTATCTTTTTAGATTTAAAAGATAAGTAATATAAAAAAAGAGATGTAACAAGTGGAAGGAATACTTATATATTATTATAAAATGCCATTATCAAATATATGATGATATAGATTTAGGAAGTTTTAAAAAATTGATAACAATAGAAAAGAATGATTTTACAACCACTTGAGATTGTATTTTTGAGAAAAGGTTTTTATTTAAAGAATGTATGTATATGGTTTATTTTAAATATATCTTTAAATATATATATATATATATAAAGTTAAATGTATATTATATAAATAGCATTAAATGAATGTATTTTAAAGTTAACAAGAAAAGAATAAAAAAATCTTATTTTATGTTTTAAAAATTATATGTGGACGTAAAAAGAAGAGGTTAAGAAAAAGCGGCACAAAAAGAGAGGGGTTAGTAGAATCATGAAAAACTAGTTGGTCATCTATCATTAAGAAATTTTTATTTGAACATTGTTAGTTAGAAAATTTTTATGAAAATTGATGAGAATAAAAATGATGTGTAGATGTAAATGGAGATACAATGATAAAAGTGGGTTTTTGTCTCAAATGAAATGATAAACCAATGTCATATAATTTTTTTATTATTAAAAAAAATAAAAGACAGGAGGGTATCAGTTATAAATTTTCAGTTAAAGTAAATTTTTATTTATTTTAAATTAATGGTTATATAGGAGATAATAAAATTCATGTTTTTAGAAATTTAGCTTTGATGTAAAATATAAATAATATAATAAATAAGGAAGGAAAGAAGGAAGAACTGTATAACTTTTAATTTATATTTTTATTGGAGATTGGTAATTGTGATAGGAAATACATAAAAAAGATTTATATCTTTTTTCTCACTTTCAATAGATACCTTGAAAAAAGAGTTATAATCATGGAATAAGAAAGGAAAAGAGTTAATAACAATGCAAAGTAATTGGTAGGATGAAAGTCTAAAATCAACGGCATTAACGATTTACAATAGTCTATAATAAGAAATTTATATAATATATAGCGGTTAGATTTATGCCAAGGTAAATAAGAAGAAAGAAGAAGTTATAGAGTACAAAAGTCTCTAATGTATAGTACTAATTCACAGTTGGATGAATATCTTTGTTGAAATAACATGAGAAGAGTAAATAATTTACCAGGTGTATTATTATGAGAAGGTTTTAACAAGAATCATAAATGTAATGTAAGTATACTATAAAATGGAAACATCTTTAAAATATAAAAGTTTTAAATAATTTTCCTCCGCATAACAAGAAATATCTAGTTAGTTAGAAAGAATAAAACGTAAAATTCGATATTAAAAAGCTTTAAATTTTAGTATAAATATTTATGTTAGTTGAAGGCATTTATAATAAAATTAGTGGTTATGATTAAATGGTAAAAATAAAAAAAAAGGATAAGTTAAATTATCTCTCTAAAAATAGAATAATATCCAAAGGATAGAAATCTAATTGAAGGATAACATGTATTTTTGGGATTAAAACGAATAAAAGATAAAGAAAAAGTGCAAGATTTAAGGAAGAAATAAAGTTTTTTTAATCAAAGAGTACTTTTAAAAAGGAAAGATATGTGTGTACTTTAAGAATGTGAGTTTTAATTTTTATTGAAAATTATATATATTTATATTCAAAGAGTTTATGTCAGAGAAGAAAATCAAAAATTCAAGCAATATCAGCTGTTAATGACATGATAAAAAATATTATGTGGGATTAAAAAAAAACTAAATCGTTATTTAAGTACAACGTATTTATTGAGAACATTAAAGAGAGAGATACATGGGTAAAATAATATATTGGGAGACATATATATAAATATTGGGAATGAAGGGATAATAATATTTTAGGCATTTTATTTCATTTGAACACCAATTTAATGTGACACAACTGTCAACATATCAAGAATCCACACAATCTGTTTGATTGGCGCACTTTAATATTCACAATTTAGAATTCGCGTTAGGAGAGTTCAAACACATCCCACTGTTAATCCCCGGGTTCCCATCTTATTAATATGGTCTCGGTTTCGAAAGATGGGTAAATCAACTGATAGTTGGAAGTGTTAATTAAATATCATATTTGAATATTTAATGCTACATTCAATTATCGAACAATTCTTTTATCAAATATTTATTATATAATCTAAACATTTTCAAGTGTAATGTGATATGATAAACTGGATTTTAAATGTTTATGAAGGAAAAAAATGTTTTAATTGCATTAAATTTTCACATTCTTAAGTATTCTCTTTCAAAATATTCATATTTTAATATTAACAATAATAAATTATAAATTTTAAAGTCCTAATTCATCATGCGACAAATAGTTGAAGTATTTGAAGAACAACTTGATTTATTATCATAATATAATAACAGTGAAATATTATGGAATTCAATGGAATTTTGATTTTTTATCAAACATCANTATATGTTATAAGAACAATAATTATTTAGACATTGTATATTTTAAAATTTTTCCATTCCCTGTTTTAATTTTGAAAAAGATGTTTTTAATTCTTATTGTTTAAAAAAAGTTTCTTAATACACTATCATCATTCTTCATCATCATCAACATCATACAAAACATAATCTATTTTTCAGTTAAGAAGGAAAAGATGGTATGGAGAAAAATATTTGAAAATACTTTCATATATATATAATGTAATGATAATAGTAATTTTTTTACCATTGTACTTTAAAAGTTCTTATCATGTAATGATATTAAATGTAGAAAAATACAAAAACTTTGATATTATTTTTAATGTCTAAATATAAACTTATTTTTTTGTAGATTGTTTAAAATTGTTTCAAAAAAGGACATCACTTAATGATGCATAGAGGATATTGTTTTTTTTTGTACATGGAATATTAGATGATGAAGATTGATTAACAGAAAATATTGAAATGATTTCTTTAAAACTATAAATATGTTCCCAATTATCTTATGATTGTAAAAATTGTAACATATGTATAATTTATATACAATTTTCCAAAAAAAATCGTTCAAAGATAGAGAGATGATAAGTGCAATATTTTTTTATATTAATCCCCCAAATTTCTCGGGCTATCTTTCTTGTTTCTTAGATTAATAATCAGTTTAATATTTTTTATCAACCAAATTTATTAAGTAAAAAAGGAGGCAAACATAGTATGGATGATGCAGATATAAGTGAACGTGTAAAAGTCTTGTCCTTGGAGACCAAAGATGGGGAAGAGTTGAAATATATTTCCAATATTACTGAGGATATTTTAACTCAAGTTCAAGAGATTGTATCAAAATATTTAAGTGAACCATATTCTATTTATACTTATAGGTATTTTCTTGTTAAATGGCCTGCATTATGTATTGTTTGTATGAAGGAATCAAAATTAATTGGAGCTATAATTTGTAAGGAGGATAACATTGATAACGGGAGAAAGGAAGGATATATTGGGATGATTGCTGTAGATCCTTTGTATAGAGGAAAAGGAATTGGTATGTTTTATTTTTTATTAATTTAATAATTTGAAATTAAATTAAGGTTCAAAACTTGTTGAAAAAGCCATAGAAAGAATGAAGGAGAGTGGATGTGACGAAGTAACATTGGAAACAGAAGTAACAAATGAAGGAGCTTTAGCATTATATTCAAGATTTGGTTTTATAAAGTTACAAAAACTTTTTCGTTACTACCTTAATGGAGTTGATGCTTATAGATTAAAGCTTTTTCTGACCAACCCAGTGAAGAATGAAAGTTAGAAGAGTATGAGATAATGGAATGACTTGAAGTAGATGCATTTTATAGATATAAATAATTATTCAAAAACAAAAATCTTTCTATTTGCTGTCTTCCTTTTAATTCTCATATATACATGATGGTTGAAAATTTTTGAAAAAAGATTAATATATTTTTAATATTATAATGGGAATGATAACGAAGAAAAAAAATTTATAAATTATATGATGTATCCATTGTTAAATAAAAGATGAGAAATCTGTTAACGGCACTTATCAATTGAATTAATATTTAACGTCAAAACTATATACATTTCCATTATTACTTTTATTGCCCTCCAAATATGTATATATATATATATATGAGTCCCAATATTACTTATACAGTTTTATCCATGAATTGTTAATAATGTATATATGTATATGAATGAATGGCAAATATTATTTATGCTTATTATTAAAATATACTTAAGATAATATTATATTATTAAGAATTACTTCCCATTTAATAATAACAAAAAAATAAATTTTTCTCATTATGATTTTAAAAAATGAGGTATGATTATTTTTTGTTTTTTGGAGGACATCCTTTTGATAAAAATATTTTTGATATTAATATAGCTATTTAAAAGGATGATAAAAAAATGTTTTATATTTATTTATCTATAAGTTTCTTAATGGAATAAATTATTTTAGTTATTTTATCATTATATTAGAGAGATACAATATTTTTAATTTTGAGAAAAGTTTCAAATATATTATTTTAACAATAATACAAGTTAAAATATCTAATATATATTTGTTATCTAAAAAGTTTATCTTTTTTTATTGGGAAATAAATTTCGTACTTTCTTCTATTTTTATCTTCTTATTTATGTTTAGATAATGTTGCTTTTAATTTTTAATGAAAATATTGGTATAGCTTTTGGAAATTAGGTTTTGAAGAAAATGAGTTAGAAATAAAAATATTACATTATATTTTATATATATGTATAAAGTTTTGAATATTCTAGGTATAGAGAATGTTCATTTTTAATGTTTAATTTAATAACAAAAAAAAAATTAAATTTTTTACTTAAAATTCATTTATAAAACATTAGAATATAATGATTTTCTTCTATAATTAGAATACATGTAATAGAATAATTTTAAAGTGCTTAAAATTTTAAAGGTTTAATGTTACGTAAAAATATTATTTAATACTATAAAAAATACAAAATAAAAAGTTATTATCATTTTTGAAGTTTTATCTTAATTGAGATTTTTATTTCAACAAAAAATTATAACTTCTCTCCTCCCTTTTTTCTATCTCACCATTAATTCTTGAAAATTTTTATTTTTATTGTCAAGGACTTCACATTTCCAGGAATGGCATTATCTAAACATGAATATATATAATATTATTTATATATAAATGCTATATTCTCCTTTCCATTTCCCGATTTTATTAAATATAATAATAACTGTTTTGCTTTTAATACCTTATTATTTATGTTCATTCAGGGATGATAGAAATCATTCTATATTACTTAAATCAACTATAGTTATAATTTAGTTTTTCTTTATTACCCTAAAACATAACCAATCTTTTTCTTACTATTTTATTTTAAAAATACATATTTTTTTTATTGTTTTTATATAAATTTTATGCTTTTTTTTTCAAAGAAGAGGGAAAATAATGATAAACAATGGTAATGATTAATTATGTATTAGTAAGATTATTTTTTATTTAATTTTTTAAAATACATTAAGATAGTATTTGTAGTATATTGTATATTTCACAAGACGTTTTTNTTTTTAAAAAGTATAAAAAAAGTTTATTCGTTGTAATCAAAATATATATAATGTTTAGAAATTACATATATATTATTCCTATTATCAAATGATGCATCAGACACCATTCTATAATGTTTGTCTCAAACCAGAACAACAAACAGTTGCAGGATCTTATTTAGAACTTCACTTACAAAGATATTTATTTCCATTGCTATCCTTTTGTGGAATTCTTGGTAATTGTCTTAATTTAACCGTCCTCTTTAGCAAGACATCATCGTCACGCTCAAATATGTTTCTTTCTACAATGGCTCTATCTGATATTATTTTCCTTATTTTTATACTTCCATTTTCATTAATTAATTACCCTATTTTTACTTATAACTATTATTTTCGATTATTTTATTTTTATTCTAAACTTCATCTACGTGGTATATGTAACTGGTGCTCCGCTGTGACGATATGGTAAGGAATATTAGTTATTTTTATTTAACAATTATACTGTAACATATTTTAATAAATTCTTAGAAGCACAAATTTAATTTTTTTATTATTAATTTTTATTTCTACTTTTAATAATTTCAGGTGCGTCATAGCAGTCTGCACAGACCGTCTACTTGGAATTCGAAGACCATTAATGGCGAGAATGTCGTATAAAAAGTCAATAATCATTAATCTATTCATAATCTTCACAACAGGGGCATTAACCTTTTATCAACATTTTGAATATTATTGTCCAATTAGAGAATATTGCAGGAATACACAAGTTTTAAGCATGTGTAAAAATGTAAATACTAGAGGACCCTGGTTTAGGAATGCTACCAATCCATATAGCCCATGGTTTATAACTTTTATAGATTATAGTATTTATACAAATGTTTTTGTAATAGTGATATTACCAATATTTATTTTGGTAATTTTAAATGTGTACCTATTGTACACGTTAAAGGAAAGAACAAACAATTGGAAGATGTTAAATGATAAATTAAATTTTGGTTCTGAAAAAAATTCAAATGATTTATTAAAGCTTCACCGAACAGAAAATCGTGTAACAATCACGGTGGCTTTAATTGTAACAACATTTACCATAACAAATGGTCCTTCGGCAATCATGACCCTTTTAAAGAGTGTATCAAATATGTCACATCGGAATAGAACATTTGTCTTGTTTGATTTGTTAACAAATGCCCTAGTTATTTGTGGCAAAACATGCAATTTTTTATTATTTTGTCTTTCCTCCAAACACTTTAGAAAAAGATTATTAGGAATATTTTTGAAAAAAGTTAGACTTAGAGGAGACAATGTTTCTATACATTTACTGGAATCTAAATTTGAAATATCCAAAGCACTTCAATTTAATAGACTTCACAAGTTGATGAATAACAAAAATAGTGATGATGATGATAAATGCGTCGTTAAAACAAAAAATGGAAATCGTGGAAGAAAAAGTATTATATAAAATTTTTTTTAATTATACATAAAAAATGTTAGATCTCAATTTAAATGATAATCATGTATAATAATTTCAACCTCCCATTAAAATTATACGTTATATCTATTTATAAATTCCAGTAAAATAAATGTTGTAATTGGTATCCATTATATAAAAAGTAAAAGGATGATTGGCTTTAAATTCTTTAACAGTACCATTATTTACTGATGAACCGCTGTATAAGGATAATTTAATGACGGTAATAGCTGCTGCTTCTGTTCCTTCCTCTGAAACTTCAATTTTAGCTTTTTGTTTTATCTCACTAACGTAAAGGGATGTGTTCTTGACAATCCCATTAAAATCAGCCTTCCCATCAATGAAAGCATCCGTAACACCAAAACTTTTAAGAATACTTTTTATATCTATAGTATTTTCTAAATTAAATTTAGGTATCATTACTTTGACGAAAACTTTCTCCATCATTTCTAAACTGTCAAGAAGAATATCCTTGTTCAAATCATTCTCCAAAAGTTTGTCATTATTCAATTTAACTTTCGGTAATATAATAACCATATTAATATTCTTTCCAAGATACGGTAATGAAACTATTTGGAAAAGGTCATTCTCATGATAATAAAATTTATTTTCTAACGCCATTAAATATACATCTCTGTTTTCATCACTGGTTACATAAAATTTTTCCATTCTTGTTTCGGTGTCCAAAAATTTAGTATGCCAATCACCTTTAAAGTAGAGAGCATTAATCAAAATAAATTTCATATCTATTTTAATATCATTTGCCTCAATAACTCTTCTGATATTTCCATTTGTTGTGTTGGTAACAAGATTATTAATTTTCTGTAATAATAATAAAATAAATTTTTCTAGCTTAATATTATGGTAAACAAAATTAATTCAAAAGACAAATGTTTACATATCCCATATTTTTATAGGAATAGGTAATAAAAAAAAGAACCTTTTTTTAAAAAAATATATTTTTTTTTACCTACCTCAACGATTGAAGGGATTTCCTGGAATGAAATTTTTTCTATCGTATCATTAAAATAATCTTGCAAAAACTCTTCATAGGTATCCTGAATCTCATAATTTGAAGAAATAAATGGTTTATTGAAGGAAGCCAATGAAATGAAGGGATCATCAATTTGAAGGCGTTGATGGACATCTGAATAGTATTTATATATAATTGCAACATCGTCGTAAGATGAGATTGCATTTTTTATTTGCAAATGAGTGTCATTACTGGAGCCAAATAGTATCATAACTAATGTAATTAGTATAGATATTGGCGAAAAAATAAAGGACTCTTCATTATTCTTATTAATCTGTTTAAGACAATTAATCGTAAAACCTAATTGCTCCTTTGTTATATTTGAAGTATTCATTGTTTGTTTTGGAAAAAAGAGTAATAAGACTCTCCAGTGATATTAAATCCTTTTAACTATATCAGTCAAAATATAAAAAATATATTATTCTCAAGAATATATATTTTAATGATTTTAAAATATTTTATTCTTATTTTTATTCTTATACAACTTTTCTTTGTGGCACCTTAAATATTTGTATGTATGTGTACGCATATTCATTTCATCAAAATATGAACACTCTTTTTTACAAACAAAAGTTGAAACATATGATACATAGTATTGTGATAAGGAAAAACAATTTAGTGTGTCATACTACTCTGTAGTGTATAACCTTTAACCATATTAAATTTATTCTTAACAATAATAAAATGAGCTCTATACCAAAGTTAATGTAGTAGTTAATCTAAAAATATATATTCTAAAAGTGTAATTTCTACAAGATTAGGCTACCATAATGTTTATTATATTTTGAAATTATAATCATGTTTTTTCTTCCAAAGTGGTACATTTTTAATAATAAGAATTTAGGGAACATGCTATTAAAAAAAGTTAGGGCACTATCAAGAAGTAAGGGATTATTTTATAATCTTACAGTCATATGACACTTCTAGAACATATATTAATTGTATGTTTCATCACCGTTTCATTATTGTTATATGTCGAAATATGTGTTCCTTTCTTCTTGTACTTTATATTTCAAAATGTTTAATTTTCATATATATATTTCTAACATTATATTCAAATTACATATATTCCTTTCAAACACATATATATCAAAATTTATTTCTTAATATTAAAATTTTCCTCTTTGTCTTATCAATATATATTATAAAATTTTTACCATAGTAACGATTTAAAATTTTTGTTTATATTTATTTTTCAAATGTGCTTAGATGCATTTTCCGCTTTTAAAAATACTAAACCTGTACATTCTAGAGTCAATAAATCTATTACACAAAACAATTATTCTAAAAATAAAGTAATTAAAATTAAACCCAAAAAAATAACAACTAAAAAAAAACAATGGGTGATGTTAGAAAATTGAAGGAAGGACCTATATTAAGGTATAAGACAGGATTTTTATCTAATAAATGGAAAAACAATTATGCTGTTCTATATTCCGACTCGACATTTGAAATCTATGATGAAAAAGGAGATTCAAAACCAAATACAACAATATTCTTAAAAGATGTTGTCCCTTACATATGTGTAGGACAAATGGTTGATAGAATGCCCAAAAAAAGACCAGATGTTCCAAAAGGAAATACTGTTCATCACATGGTTGGTATTGGAATGGATCCTAGAGCAGATGTGGTACATTTTATCATGTTTGAAAGTGACTCGGATATGGAAGAATGGTTTAATCAGATAACAAAAACATTACCAAAAGTTGAACAACCACCAGCTGGTCCAGCTCCACCAGCGATAAATACACAACCTAGTGCTCCACCATATCCTGGTGGTCAGACAAATTATAGTAATCAAGGTACATATGTTCCTCCACCTGTTTACCCTTCAGGACCACCACCAGTTCAACCTGTTGGAGGATATGCTCCAAGTCAGCAATATAATAGATCTCCTACCTATGGAGGACAAGCTCCACCATATCAACAACAACAACAGCAACCAAATGTTGTTATAATTGATAGAGAAAGAGATAGAGGATATTCAAGAAGTGGATTTGGTTCTGGTATAGGAAGTGGAGCTTTAGGATTTGGTGGAGGTATGTTAGCTGGATCTTTACTTGGATATGGATTAGGAAGTATGTGGGGAGGTGGTCATGGTTACGGCGGCGGATTCGGTGGAGGATATGGTGGCTTTGGATCAGGTTTCGGCGGAGGACCAGGTGGCATGGGAAGTTATTATAGTGTAAGTTATTTTTTTATTTAAAAATATTATATTAATTTTTTTAGGATAACGATACAAATATAACAAACAATTATTACATAAATGATAATGATACAACAAATTACAACAATCCACAACCAATCAGTGATAACGCATATACTACAGGTAATAACGATAACCCCGATAATGCAGTAGCTATCGAAGATGGCGACGATGATTATTACCATAATGATGACAACGACGCTTCTAACGACGATATTATAGGTTCAAACAATGACGATCCATACTCAGGTGGTGATGATTATTATGGAGGAAACGATGACTTTGGAGGTGGATTCGACGATGGTGGCTTTGATGGAGGAGATATTGGTGGAAGTGATGATTGGTAAAGAAGATACATTTATTTTCATTATTATTTTGATGCTGATGTAAAGAAAAAGAATTAAAGATTAATAATTATAAGGTGCATATTATTTTAGAAATAATATCATTAAATTTAATTATAATTTCTGTTTCATAGAATAAATACAAACATAAAATGGCTCTTATTTTTATTATTTAATAACATAAAGCTTTTAATAAAAATATATATATAATTTTAATTGATACAATCTCTATCCTCTCCTGTTATTTTGCCAGATATTTCCATTGTTCTGACATCATAAAATGTAGTAGCAACTGAACCACTGCTAACATATTTATCAGGTATATAGATTGTGAACTTCCTATTACATAACTTTTGGAGAACATTATCATTACAATTGTGATAAATATTTATTTTGGCATCAATTGTTAACAATTCTGATTTATTTCCTGATAATGAAAAGTATCCATTACTGTCCGTCTTCGTTTCAGCCATGAAATCATCTGGATCCAAACCAAAATCTTCATCATACATTTTCACTCTAACACCTGCTGCAGGTTCTCCTTTACATGTTAAATATCCTTTTGCTCCAACAGATTGTGTTATTCCAATAGCTTCAATTAGTGATAAGGATATTAAAATAAAAACTATTGCTTTTAAATACATGTTGTAGTTTAATATAATGTAAAATGATAATGATTACTTTACTTTTATCATCTTATATACCAGCCAAGATGTCTGAAATAATAGTAAATATTTAATAATTATATCAAAAATAAAGTAGATATTGGCTAAAACATATAGTTGATCATCTCAAATAATAAAAATTGTTTCTATAATGCAAATTGATAAAGATATTTTTAAAACTAAATATACTTTAAACACATATAATAGATAAATTTATCAGCATAAAAATAAGTAAACATCAATTGATATAACTACTAAATGATATTATAAAAACAAATTACCATTTAAGTTTGAATTATTTTATATTATATAATTTTTAAGTTTACAATCGAAATATATATATATATTTTTAATTCAAATTTATCAAAAAAATATCAGTTAATGTAATAATTAATTAATACAATCTCTACTTTCTCCGGATATTTTACCTGCCAACTCCATAGTTCCAATGTTATAAAAATTTGATACTGTTGTCCCACTATTGATGTAACTATCTGGAAGAGAAATTGTGAACTTCCTATTACATAACTTTTGGAGAACATTATCATTACAATTGTGATAAATATTTATTTTACATCAATTGTTAACAATTCTGATTTATTTCCTGATAATGAAAAGTATCCATTACTGTCCGTCTTCGTTTCAGCCATGAAATCATCGGTGTCAATACCAGAATCATCATCATACATTTTTATCTTAACACCTGAAGCTGGTTTTCCATTACACATCAAGTATCCTTTAGCTCCAGTTGCTTGTGTTCTTCCAATTGCATCTATGAGTGATAAAGATATCAAAATAAGAATAATAATTTTTTGAAACATTTTAATATAAAGTATGATAAGAATCAAACATTACATGTTACTTTATATACTGAAGAAACTTACTAAATGTTTAAGTAAATATTTAATAATTGTATTAAAAAAGCGATAAACTTTAGTTGAAGCATAAATATACACCATTAAAACATAAACATACTACAGACTCATGAAAAGACTTTTAAAGAAACGTTTAATTAAAAGTGAGTTTCTATAACGTAAATGAAAGGATTAATGTTGACAAATATTTTTTTAACTTACTAAAATCAAAGAAGTTCTAACTCAATAAGATATAGAAATCGCCCTTGATCAACATTGTAAACAATATATTCATTGTATGAAAACAAGTTAATTGTTCTTTTTGTACAATGAATTATCAAATATGGGTCCAGTCGGTAACATGATGTCATTTTCAAGTTTAATCTCATTTTTAGGTACCATTTTACCTTCCCCTTTGACGGAGTTTTCATGTTTACTTAGCTTGGAACAAATTGATGAATCGGAATCTATTAGACTTCTTGAATTGCCTAATGCTGCTTCAACTAGAGCTAACTAACCTTTCTGTCCAGGTGCTCCACAACCAAAAGGAATAGATTTAGAAGATAAATCAGCCATATATATTCCCTTATCAAACATATAACCATTAAATGGAGCTCCTTTTGGTGCTATTCGTAAGCCTTGTGATAATATACCATACCAATTGGTAACCCTTGATCCATGTCATAATAATTTTCTATTAGGTATCTTTTCAAAAAATTTATCCTGTTTAGTTAACCTTTCAATTTCAAATACGCTCATTACTTCATACTTGTACCAAGTATGAGTTGGACATTTTGTATCTCTAAGAACATCTCCAATTGTTTTTCTCATTTTGTTCTCTTCATCTAAATGAATCAATTTACATTTCATCTTATCATAAAAATCATCCATTGGATGCTTATCGATAATCTTTTGTTTAGGTTTATTAAGGTTCATGGTATTAATTGTAGCTTCGATATTCCATAATGTATATAATAGTTCAATTTCTTTCTTCAGTTCTTCACAACAATTTATTATTGCTGGTTTTTTCATACCAAAGAAATGCGGAATATAAGTGTAAT
>LM523196.1:0-59332 GCA_000941615.1 Parastrongyloides trichosuri
CTATATATAAAGGCGAAATACCTACAACTATTCCAGGTCATTTCGGATTTGTAAACTTGACAAATAAAGAATCCAATTCCAACATTGTAGATTGTGGCATATTTAGTTAAATTTGTTATAAATTATTATATAAAAATATTTCATTTTTGTATGATCAAAATTTTTATATTTAATAATATCTCTTTCATATTTATCAATTTCATTTTTTTTTATAATAATATTTGCCTTTCTCTACAAAAAAGGGGATGTCAACAAACTTTTATTGAAAAAAATGTTGTACCATTCTGTATATCACGTTCTTGTATACCGTATAACAATTTTGTATATGTTTTCAAAAGTTTATATAGACAATATGAATATGAAATATAGAATAAATTAGAATAATTTTCTTATAAAAATATATGTCTTATCAATAAAAAGATAGAAAGGATTTTGCTTAAATCAAAGAGTGTCAATTATCATATATTTGATAACCTCATTATATGTTACATAAGTCAGTGATAAAAATGAAAGTACATATTTATTTGGATATTCTTATCTACATGTACATGAAAAACAATAGTTTAATAATGATTTTAAAATTAAAAGCCATTTGTATTTAAGAACAGAAAACGTGATTGCGTGGTTGCGTAGGCATAATCAAACATACAGAAAAAGTACTACAATTAAAATTTAAAAAATCGTGATTATTTTTTAATTCATTAATCATTAAATAAATAGAAGATTTATATATAAACCAGCAAATTGAAGGTAATCATCAGTAAAAATTCAATTTTGATAATATTTAATTAATAATTATGATTTCAAGAACATTATTATTTGTTATTGTAATTATTTTTAACTTAACGGTTCTAAATTGTGGTGCTACTAAAGTTATAGTTAGAGGAACATTAAGATGTAATGGAACTGAAGCTCAAGGTTTTACAGCAAGTCTATGTGATGGCCTAAGTACAACAACACCAATAGATGTTAAAATAACAGACGAAAACGGTGTTTTTACTTTAATTGGAAACTTAACGGATGCAAAGCAAAAATACCGTGTAACACTTTATCACAATTGTACTTCAAATAGGTCTAGAAGTAGCGAAGAACAAATATACACAAAAGAAAGAGATTATTCATCAAGTAATAGTGTAACACGTTTAACTGGAAGTAATCAAAATATATCTTCTACATTTCAAAGTCCTTTACCTGAGTCAGAACTTAGAAGAGTTAGACAAATAGGAAACCCTACACCTTGTGGCAAAAATAAGACAAATAATTAACATTGGTTATATAATAATATTTAAACTTAAAAAAAGTTAATTAATAAGAATTGTATTTAGAATAAAATAAAAAATTTTTATTCCTGTTGTTTCTTTAAATTACGTGTTTTTTCTCACATATTTTCTATAATAAAGTTATTAAGTTTTCACATAGATATATTCTAATTTATTTAATTATATTTTTTCAAATCTTGTTGAGTTGATACACATACAATCAAAACTGTTTATTACTATCGCAAAAGATTTAAAACTACTGAAATTTATAATATGATAATATAGTTGTATTCTCAAAGATGTAACAAATACTTTAAACGATTTCAAATCATAAACTGATAACCCTAGTGATTTTTTCTAGAAAGAACTAATTTCCAACTATTATCAAATCTAATTCATTAAAAGATGACAATACATTACTCCAATTCATATAACAATGCAACTATGCATCTGTAAGCTTCATTAATATTTTGTATTATTTGAGTGGTAAAAATATAATTCTGTATAATAATATTGTTTACTGATGATGGCTTTTAATTTTTACATAAAAAAATAAATATTTATAATATTTTATGAATGCGGAACACCATGTACAGTTATCATTAAAGAAATCTTTTAAAATTAATTAATGATCATGATTCCAATTATCTTTATATTGTTCACTCTAAATTTAGCTACTAAATGTTTAGTCTTGGAAATTTTAAAATTTTAACTGAATACTTTTTATTTAATCACTATTATCTCAATCTTAGAGATGAAATAAAGATAGTATTCTTTCTTAAAAAAGTTGCTCAGAATCTTGCAGTAAATAAATATGAAGAAGGCAACATATTTATTTGAATTTAAATATTCTATTCTATATTAATTAAAAATTTTGTATGTACAAAATTACATAAAATATTTTTATTCAATGAATTTAATATCATTATAATTTACATTATACAGAAATTTATGAATGTACCAAAGAACTCATGTATATTATACTTGATAAACAAATGTTATAAAACAAATATTGAAGGATTGATTAATAACAATATATGGGGTGATTTAAAAATTAGTGATCAAAGTTTTTATTTTCTTGTTAAACATATCCATTCGTATCATACAAAACATTGATAATTTGTTCAGTTATTCTTGTTATTGTAAGGAAATAATTTGTTACAACATATTGGATCCTTTCAAACAAGTAGAATAGGTGTATTTATGAACATTTAATCAAAGATTCAGATCAATTTTGCATTCAATTTTAATGGTCTTTGTTAATTCAACATCATTAATAAATGTACTTAATGGAATATGAATTGAAAAACAATAAAGATGTTCAAAAACAATTATAAAAATTTATCTCTTGTGACATGTTCTTAAATAATATTTTTAAAACACGATTCACTTTTGAATTATATATTAATTTTAATAATAAATGCTTCTTAGAAACTTATATAAATTTATCTATGTTATCAACAGAAGAATGGAAAAAATTATGTTTAAAAGAAGGATTAGCATTTTACCGTATATTTTGTAACATAAGAATATGCTGTATATGTTAAAGATAAGAAATTATTTTTATTTGTAAAATTCATATAACATGTATATTTGAGATAATGTTCTTATGCATAAATAATAACTAACCATTTATTCGCAAAAAGATAAAATATAATTAAATTGTTGGTCGAATATAATCAAACATATAAAACTACACCCTGATTAAGATTAACAAGTCACGTTTATTCTTTGTTCATTAATTATTTAATATATATAAATGCCAAAATTAAAGGATAGTCATCATTTAAATATATTTAAAACAACATTTATTAATAAAATATGGTTTCAAAAATTTCATTATTTACTATTGCACTTTTTTTCAATTTAATTACTGTTAGCTTTACCACAAATGCTATAATTACAGGAAGATTAAAATGCAACGGAACTTTTCTTACTGGTGTAAAAGTAAGTGTATGTGATGGTACATCTTCACAAAATCCATTAATAACTGGACAATCGGATGAAAATGGAAGATTTAGTTTAACCGCGCAATTAGAAAGCTCAGATAATATTCATAGAGTATCAATTCATCATAATTGTACTTTACAAGGCACAAAAAACATCTACACGAGACAGAGAACTTATAACCCTCCAAGTACTACACCAACACCCAATTATCGGCCTCAAATGTCCTTAAGTGACATAGAGCTTTTCAACGCTACTACAAATGGAAATTTTACACCATGTAATTGAAACAAATCTTTTAATCAACATCAATAATTTTATCTTAGAAACATTTTAATTAAGTTTTTACACATAATAAAATTGAAATTAATTAAAAAATTAAGATTTTTTATTCATTATTAAAATAATATAAAATAAATATGATTTAAATATTTTCGAATAGTTTGGTCATATTTTCCTCAATAAAAAGAAAAATCTTTTAAGAAATATTTATCCATTTGATACCACAAATTTAGGATCGAGCAAGAATTTAATTTCCAACTTTACAGCAAAATGTCTCTGAATTTTATCAGTTATACAATAATTTATAAATCATAGTTTACTTCTATTACTTTTGAGGAAATATTCTTCATTCTATTTTACCAAACAACGTTGAATTAATGAACAAAAAAACAAAATTATATAGTAACACATTCCCAAGCATTACTTTCCAGTATTTTTCATTGGTATTAAAAGAACTGTATGTAAATAATTGTGAAAATATACTTTAATTAATGGCCGATAGAATTATGTTTTTTGTTATCTCACTGCATCACATTTTGAATAAGACGTCTGATAAAAAATATAACAATTAATAATTAAAGGAGCTTAGAATACTTTTTATATACTTAAAAAATTATTCATAAGCATCATTTAAGTGTTTCATACAAAGTGTGATTTTAATTAACTTCATAAATGCTTACATTGAATTTAATTTTGCACTGACACTTATCTCCACCAAAAATGCCCACGTGAGATATAAAGCGAAGAAATCGAGTATTTTAAAAGTAGGAAAAAATTTTTACAATATAAATTAAGATGATCATCTTATAAAACTCCAATTTTTTTTTATCCTAATGGAAACTTAAACAACTACATACGTCTAATATTTCTACTTAAATATTATTACAGAATGAAACAAGTAACACGTAAATGAAATTTGTTCTCATCAATGTAACAACATTTTTTTCCTTTATGTAATAAACAGACTATTATGTTGATTTTATTCTGATAAAACTATTTCAAAATATTGCAGATCAAAAGTAATGTATTATAATGGAATAATATACCTTCGTAAGTTCATTACCACTATTAATTCACATAACAGTTTTTAACTATATATTTACAGGTCCCATTGACATTATTATTATTTGAAGAAATTTAATATCAATTTGATTTAAGTCAACATGTTATACCGTACAAGAACTATTAAATTTTATTTGAAAAAATAACATATCTAGTATTTTATGGATACTAAGCACTGCCCATGGTTATTAGTAGATGACAACATGTTAAAATGAACATTGATCCATTAAAATATGTTAACAACTTCTATTATGAGAAGCATATTTGTTTGTTCTCCAAAGCACATTGGTAATTTTTCAATTCATTTAATAATATACATTAAAAAATTGTTATGTTGTATTGGATTTATATAATAATAGGAAATATGAATAGAATGGGAATTGAGATTAAACATTCATATCAGTACCGCCTCTTTCCTTCATTAAAATTAGATATTTAATGTAAATATCATATATTGATTATGAAATGGAAAATAGATATGATAATCCACAAAACGTATGAAAAATTGCTTAAGATAATACATTTCAGTATATAATTGTCACAATCATTATTTCTTTGATTGATAACTGAATAGTAAATTTTTTCAAAAAAATTATTTAAATTGACAAATTTATGATTAACAAACTTGAAGATGTGAATACTGTATATTTTATCAAACCATGATGTTGATTATATCTCTTCTTACATAGAAAATTAATATCATATTATTCTTATCAAGCTTTTTTCTATGAATTATGTCTATATAATAAGTTAAATATGACAAATGTTTTGTTCTTGAAAATTAGTGATGTAATTGAACTATTATTTACAATGTCCTGATAACTATATCTCCACCCCCGAAAAACATTACGAAAAGTCACGATTGTTTCATTAATCAGTTGAGGTTAAACAAACACAAAATGGTATAAAAGCAGCTAAAATGTGGTGATAATTATCATTCATAAAAAATTTTTATATGATATTTATTTTAGAAAATATGGTTTCAAGAATGTACCAGTTGTTATTTCAATTATCTTTAATTTGACACCTTTTAGTCTTAGGAACTTTAAATTATAGTGGAAGAATCCTGAAGAACAAAAAATTATTGTTTCATTGATAAAACTAAGAAGGAAACAATGTGAATTTCAACAATAATAAGAAATAACTTGCTAAAATCAAATCTACATATATGAATCCAAATAAATATTATTGAGTCCCAGTTTATTATAATTGTTCTTCTAAAGTTTCCAAAATATAATAGAAAATTGAATCATCAAACTACAAATCTTTCAAGAATTATATCCTTCAAAACATATTATGGTGTCAAATATCTTAAAACAATTATCATAAAATTAGCTTTAAAATGAATTACGAACTCAATATATCAAGCATGTTTTTTATACTACAATTAAAATTTTACTAGATGCTAATTAAAATAGATTTTATCTATGCCTTAAATTCAAACAATTTGAGTTTAATTTTGTTGATGCAAAAATGCTAATGGTTTCAATAATCTTGTGTTTGCCATTATTACAAAGTATTGTCATATAATGGATTATTTTAAATAGTGGTCTTGAAAAATTAACCAAATTTAAAGTTACTATGATAAAAATTAGCTTACATATTCAAAACATTTTTTCTTTTAATACACAAGTACTTTTAAAAATTCCAATTTGAAAATACCGCCATTTTTTTAACAATACAAGAAACTTTTAATAGATGAAAGAAGATTTTTTAACCAAAATGTTATAATTTTATGTTAATTCTGATAACAGAGGAAAGTAGTAATATCCATGAGCAAGTAACAAAAAACTATTCCACAAATTAAATTTTTTATGACATTGATAAGAGAAAATTTTTTTGTTACAAAACGTTTCAAAGAATATGTACAAATTAATAAAAGAAGGATGGCATATTCCTTAAATGTTCTACTCAATTTCTACTGATTAATAACTTTTAATTTATGACAAAACATGTTCAATTATATTACCGAAAGTTTATATTCTTTTGTATATATTATATCAAAATAATTTGTCAATCATATTTGATTGTTTTGGACACATAAAAAATAGGCACCATGATGATCATTGAAAATATTAGAGATTAATCACCAGAAAAAATATAGAAAACAATCTTATGTATAACACAAAAATGGCATTATCACGAAATAGACTTAATTAAGGAGTTTAATATAATTGGGATAATATGTATATCTTAAATGATTTAAAAAAATAATTAATTTTATCAATAACACAATAATATTTATTCAAATCAATTCATTGATTAGCATATATAATAGAATATATAACATCTTCTATAATTTTATGATAAAGTTATAATTTATTTTCGATATTCTTAATTTTTTTATTTACATGAAGCAATATTTCGTCAATGAATTAAATATAAGGAGAAATACAATATTTAAGTAGGAAGAATGCTTAAGTAATTTTTTTTTAAAGAAATCATGAATATATTTTTTACTCCGGAAGAAATTTTAAAAAATCACGAATGATTTTTATCCATTTAATATTAAATAAATAAAAAATGGTATATAAGCCAAAAAAAATTAAGGAATTATCATCATAAAAAATATATTTTAAAGAGATTTTAACAAAATCATGGTTTCAAAAGCTGCATTGTTTGCCGTTGTAATTATCTTAAATTTAACTGCTCTTATCTTGTCTACTCGGTTTTTAATTTCTGGAACATTAAGATGTAATAAATCTGGTTTTCCAGGGGCAAAAGTCAGTGTTTGCGATGGCCAAAGTGAAAGAAACCCAAAAGAAATTGCAACATCAGATAATAATGGATATTTTCGTTTAGATGCACAAATAAGTAATTCTGAATCTATATATAGAGTATCTATTTATCATAACTGTACACGGACAACTTCTGAAAGGGTCGAAGAAAAAATATATACAAAACAAATAAATTATGGAGCTAGTGGGATGAGCCAGGCTCAACAATCTTCAACTATGCAAGCTCCTCTTACTATTCCAGACCTTCTAGATGTTGAATATAGATATGATTATGTAAATTGCAGTGCAACAAAGAATTAGTTTATTTATATAATACAATATTTAATTAAATTTTTAGGCCTAATAATTTAATAAAATATCTACAATTTTTATCCCACATTTTTTTTTGATTGTATTTTAATCATATAAAATTTTTGATTATCTTCAATTTTTGTGTTTTTACTAAATAAAATAGCAACTAACTGATATATAATCAAAAAATTTTATTTAATTTTTTAATCATAATTATTTAATTTTCACATCTTTTAATAACAAATATAAAAATTATTGTTAATAAATACGTAGGAATTATATCCAATCTTATCAAAAATTAAACCTATTTTTTATATTTGGCAGAAATTCGACTATATTTATCACAATCAGTAGAAGAAACTGGTATGAATGGTTTTACACCTAAGAGTGCAAAGTCAGGATCAAACCAGAGTTGATTTTTCATATTTTCAGTACAAGGTTTAGAAATCTTATCATTTATAAATAGAAGCTTCACTTCAATTCTCTTCAACGATATATTTTTTAACCTTTGTAATTCAATTTTACAAAACACCATTGAATTTATGAACAAAAAAATAAAATGATATAGTAATACATTCCCAAAGCATTCCCTTCCAGTAATTTTCATTGGAATTAAAAGAACAGTATGTAAATAATTGTGAAAATACATTTTAATTAATGACTGATAGAATTATGTTTTTGTTATCTCACTGCATCACGTTTTGAATAAGATATCTGATAAAAAATATAATAATTGATAATTAAAGGAGCTTAGAATACTTTTTATATACTTAAAAAATTATTCATAAGCATCATTTTAATGTTTCATACAGAGTGTAAATCTAATTGACTTCATAAATGCTTACATTGAATTTACTTTAGAACTGATATTTATCCCGCCAAAAATGTTCACATGAGATATAAAGCGAGAAAAATGAGTTTTTAAAGTAGGAAAAATTTTTACAATATAAATTAAGATGATCATCTTATAAAACTCCAATTTTTTTTTATCCTAATGGAAACTTAAACAACTACATACGTCTAATATTTCTACTTAAATATTATTACAGAATGAAACAAGTAACACGTAAATGAAATTTGTTCTCATCAATGTAACAACATTTTTTGCCTTTATGTAATAAACAGACTATTATGTTGATTTTATTCTGATAAAGCTATTTCAAAATATTGCAGATCAAAAGTAATGTATTATAATGGAATAATATACCTTCGTAAGTTTATTACCACTATTAATTCATATAACAGTTTTTGACTACATATTTACANAACATTACGAAAAGTCACGATTGTTTCATTAATCAGTTGAGGTTAAACAAACGCAAAATGGTATAAAAGCAGCGGAAATCTAGTGATAATTATCATTTATAAAAAATTTTTATATAATATTTATTTTATAAAATATGATTTCAAGAAAGTACAAGTTGCTGTTTTAACTATTTTTAATTTGACAACTTATTGTCTTAGGAACTTTATGTTATAATGGCAGAATCTCGAAGAACATGAATAATTGTTTCAATGATAAACTTAGTAAGGAAACAATGCGAATTTCAACAACAAATAGAAAATAGCTAGCTAAAATCAAATCTACATATATGAATCCAAATAAATATTATTGAGTTCCAGTTTATTATAATTGTTCTTTTCAAGTTTCCAAAATATTATAGAAAAATTAATTATCAACTTACAAGTCTTTCAAGAATTATACGCTTTAAAACATTTTATGGTGTCAAATATCTTCAAACAATTATCATATATTTGACTTTAAACTGAATTACAAACTCAATATATAAAGTATATTTTCATATTAGAATTCAAATTTATGGTATCTATGCCTTAAGTTCAAACAATTTGAGTTTAATTTTGCTGATGCGAAAATGTTAATGGTTTCCATAATCTTGTGTTTGCTATTATTTCAAAGTTTTATCATTTAATGGATATTGTAAATAGTGGTCTTGGAAAAACAATTAAATTTGGAATTACTATGATCAAAATTAGCTTACATAATCAAAACTTTTTCTTTTATTACACTAACATTTTTAAAAAATTCCAATTTGAAAGTATTGCTATTTTTTAACAATGCAACAAAGTTTTAATAGGTGGAAGAAAATTTTTTGACCAAAATGTTATAATTTTGTATTAATTATGATAACAGAAGAAAGCAGTAATATCCATGAGCAAGTAACATAGAAACTAATCCACAAATTAAATGTTTTTGTTTCAAAAAATATATATCAATAAATGCAAGAAGTGTGGGATATTTCTTAAATGTTCTACTCTATTTCGACTAATTAATAATTTTTAATTTATGTCAAAAACATGTTCAATTATATTGCCAAAAGGTTATATTCTTTTGAATATATCATATCAAAATAATTTGTCATATCATATTCAATTGTTTTGGACACATAAAAAATAGGCATCACGATGATCTTTGAAAATATTATAGATTAATCATCAGAAAAAAATACAGAAAACAATCTTATATATAACACAAAAATGGCATTATCACGAAATAGATTTAATTAAGGATTTAATATAATTCAGACAATTATTATATCTCAAATAATTTTAAAAAAAATAATAAATTTTATCAGTAACACAATAATATTTATTCAAATCAAATCATTGATTAAGATCATATATAATAAAATATATAACATCTTCTATAATTCTATGATAAAGATATGTTTTATTTTTGATATTATTAACTTTTTATTTACTTAAAACAATATTCGTCTATGAATTAACAATAAGGAGAAATACAATATTAAAGTGGAAAAAATGCTTAAGTAATCTTTTTAACACGGTCATGGATATGTGTTTTATTCCAAAAGAAATTTAAAAAAATCACGAATGATTTTTATCCATTAAATATTAAATAAATAAAAAATAGTATATAAGCTCAAAAATTAAGAAATTATCATCAATAAAAATATATTTTAAAGAACATTCTTTAAAGAACATGATTTCAAAAGCTACACTTATTGCTTTTATAATTATTTTTAATTTAATTGTTTTTAACTGGGCAATCAATTTTATAATATCGGGATCATTAAAATGTAATGGATCTAATTTTCAAGGTGCAATAGTTAGTTTATGCGATGGCAAAAGTGAAACAAATCCAAAAATAACTACAACATCAAAGAAAGATGGAAGTTTTATTTTAAGTGCAGATCTAAGTAGCCAAGATCATGTATATAAAGTATCCATTTATTACAATTGTTCCTTAAATAACGATAACCAAAGTAATGAAGGTGTATATACAAGACAAAGACATTATGATAGTTTGGGTTTGGTAAATCAAAATAATCAAGCACAGAGCAATACAGAATACCGAAGTCCTATTGATAATATTCCAGACCTTATAAATGCTACTTCTGATGCTAGGTACCAACACTGTAACAAAGATTAGTTCCATTTTTATAATAATAATTATGTTATACGTTATATAATAAAGTCTTTATTCATAAATTTAAAAATTTTTAAAAATTATATTCCCTATTAAAAATAGAATATTGGTGTTATTTTTAAATTTTCTTCAATAAAATATTGTAATCTTTAACAAACGTATACTGAAAAAAAAATTTAATTTTAAAATACAATAACTATTTTATAACTCTCTATTACTAAAGCTAATTTTATAAGATACGAAAATTTTTTATTCTCGATAAAAAAGTAAACCTATTTTTTATATCTGGCAATAATTTGACTATATTTATCACAATCAGAAGAAGAAACTGGTATGAATGGTTTTACACCTAAAACTACAAAGTCAGGATCAAACCAAAATTGGTTTTTCAAATTTTTAGTATAAGGTTTCCAAATATTATCAGTCATCTTATCATTTATAAATGGAAGCTTCACTTCTATTGCTTTAAACGATATATTTTTTAATCTATTTAATTCTATTTTACTAAATCCTTTTGAGTCTATGAACGGATATCCAAAATGATATAACAACTCATCACAAAACATCGTCATCCAATAATTTTCATCTGTATTGTAAGCATCGTATCTAAATACTTGCGAATATACTTTTCCAGTAATGGCTGCTGAAACTCTGTCTTGATATGCTATAGAATCACATTTGAATAATTTATCTGATAAAAAGTATATCATCGCATCTCTGTAATTCTTGATTTGCTTTTTACATATAAAAACAATTCCCCAAAAGCTTCATCTTTGAGTTTCAATCCTGTTATCGCTCTACGTAATGAATTATTAAATTGTCTTTCATTCATTTGACATTGATTAACTTTATCACCAAGACTTTTTTTGAAATCCAGTTTACATCCATATTTATCTTCACCAAAGAATATCCACATGAAATATGATGCAGGAAAATTGAGTTCTTCAAACATAATGTTGACTTTTTTTATTCATATTATTTTACTAGTTAAATTCCCTTTGAAAAATACTTCATCTTTTTCAACAATCAAAAATGGTTTGGTAAAGGCAAATTCATTTTCTTCTTCAACAGCATCTGTCATATTCACAAGTTGATAAACATTCTTCTTTTGCATACAATTTATACTAGAAGAAGCACTTGCATGATAACATTTAACCTTTTTCATTAACTTTATAAAATTCTTTTCTACAACTGAATTCTTTTCATATCCCCAGCTATGTTGAACTGTTCCTGAACTAGCAAATATTTTATTAAACAAACCTTTACTATTTGGAGCATACAAATGTGCAGTAGCAGAAACGGCACCTACTTCATGACCAAACAATGCAACCTTTGAAGGATTACCACCAAAGTTTTTGATATTCCCTTTTATCCATCTTAATGCCATCTGTTGGTCTAGTAATCCCATATTACCAGATACATATTTCTTTCCCTTGTAATAACCAAAACCTAAAACACCCAACCTATAATTGATATTGATAATGATAGCTTTTGTCATTGAAGCTAAAGCAGCGCCGTTATAATATTTTAATGAAGGGGATCCAGAATAATAATCACCACCAAATATGAATACCACAACTGCTCCACTCGTATTCTTGGGAACCCACATATTCAGTTGTAAGCAGTCTTCAGACATTGGTAATGATTTGTCATGCCATTTTGTCAAAGGTTTTGAATCCAACATGTACTCCTTTGTATACACAGGTGTTAACTAACTTGAAAGCTTTGAAACTTTTTCCATAATAATATTTGCTTAATTCTTTTGGTGGCTTAAACCTCAACATTCTAAGAGGTGGCTTTGCAAATGGCACACCAAGAAATTCAGTGACATCAATAAATTGTTCCTAAAAATATTAATAATTTACAAGAATTCTTCTTACTGATGTTCTTCCAATTAGTCTTCCATACTTTGTCTGTACACTTTTTTGTCCCCAACACGGACTGACAATAATATTGAACAGTAATAACAAAGTAAAATAATTCATTGGCCAAAATGCTTGTCATATAAATTTTCACTTTTATATATACAGGTCCTGAACAAACTTTATCACACATTTTTCATCATTCTTTTAAGCACTTTTTATTTTGAATAAAACATTTGTCCATTATTTATATTACATTGATATTATAATATCCATCTGGTAATAAAGGATCAAAATTTAACACTATAATTAAAAAATTGAAAGATCAACAATAAAAATTAAGATTTAAAATAAAAACGAATTAAATTTTAAAATAATAATTCATGATGTTAAAACACACTAATGTAAGGTATAAAAATCTTTATGATCATTACTACAAAACAAGGTGAACAACAATCCTTGATCATTTAATTAAATAAATATGAGAAATGAGAATAGATTACTCTTTGAGGTGTCCATCCTCAAAAATGTTTATGACGAGGGACAAATTATATGATAATGTTAACGTGCAATAAAAAAATAGTATGATCTCTAGTTACTATAAAAAGGATGATTTGAAACTTTTAAAGATATAAGTTTACAAGTAATGTTTAAAATATATATTTTAACACTACTATTGTTATATCATATAACAATTCAATGTGTAAGTTTATCCCTAATTATTCTTATCACCTTTTTTATTTAGAGTGCTCACTATGAGGAAGAAATCTATAATCGGATCATTGTCAAAAGACAAGCTTATGATAATAGAACAAGAGTGTTTACTCTTCCTATTCCATATAGATGTTCGAGTACCGTTAATGAATCAATGGTAATGAAAGTTATTATGTATCTTCAAAAAAATACATGTATTAAATTTACTAAGCAAGATAAATTAGAATATCAAAAACCTGGATTATCAATCAAAAAGTATAGTTGTAAGTCAGAGTATGAAAATTTTGGAATGTTTAAAAAGAGACCAACAAGTGTAAGATTACCAGGTGATTGCTCAAATGATTTTACTTGTATCTTAAGAAGGTTACTTATGGCTTTAGGTGTTAAATTTACTCATGTAAGACACGATAGAGATAAATATGTATCAGTTAAAAAAGAACATATCAAGAAAGGATATAAACGTTATTTCAATCCTCTTGATGAAGAAAATAGTACAACGTTTGGAATGCAATATGACTATGGGTCTCTTATGCAACAATCGGTTAGATTTTTGGGTAATCCAAAAGTTGATACTTTAATTCCAAAATTGTATCCTTACAAAACAATGATGGGAGCTCAAAAAAGACTAAGCTTTAATGATAGAAAAATATTAAATTTACTCTATTGTGATTATAGATGTAAGGGTCATGAGAATGAGGGAAGGTGTCAATATGATTCATACCTTGATCCTAACGATTGTCACACATGTATATGCCCAAGAGGATATGATGGAAGATTTTGTCATGTAGAAAAGCATTTAGAAAATAGTCTATGCAAAGTTGGTCCTATCTCTGTTGGGGAGGAAGAGAAAATTATAGAACTTAAAGGAATAACAAATTGTACACTTCGTCTTTTGGGAAAAGAAGGCAATCCAATTGAACTATTTTTGACTGTTGATGCTCAACCAAAGTTACGTTGTGTTGAAAATAACAGTCCATTAGAAGTTAAGTATCGAAAAGATAGGGGTACAACAGGTATGTTATTCTGTGGTATTCACAGATACTTTGAACTAACAACCGAGACAAATGAAGCCTTACTCATTTATAGAGGCTTACACAAAGATGATCGTCTCCATGTTCGTTACAAGATCAATTCAAAGATTCAATTGTAAACTAATTACATTATGAATTGACAAAAAACTATTCCATTCTAACCAAAAAGAATACATAATATATTAGGTGTGTTGTTTCTTTTCTTTACTATTCTAAATGAAGCATATTTTATTTAATACACTTCTGACAAAATTGTGCAGATTCAATTTTTTTAAAAGCAAGCATTTTTTATTTCTAACATGACACAAGTAAACTTTTTCTTCTATAACAATAGATGGTATGCATTGAAGGTGTGGTATTTTGATTATTTTATTTCTTTTCGTTAACATTATATAATTGAAAGTTGTCACGAATAAACATATTCATTAATATTCTTATTTAATTTTTTATTACAATTAAAAATTTATTTTCAATTTTCTTAAAAAAATAATTATGTCTCTAAAAGAATACTACTAGTGTGCGTGGAATGACGCACTCTTGTATTATTTGAAAGTAACATTCTTCTTCATCTATTGGACAGATTTATAGAAATATTAAAGTAATGGGGAAATCACAAAAGACTATCCGTGGTACCAGATCAACCTTTTTGATTGAAAAAATTATAAGAACTAGGATAAATGAAAGTTTATATTGGAAAGAAGAATGTTTTGGATTATCAGGTATGTTATATCATTTCCTATACTTTTAATAAAACATTTTTAGCTGAAACTGTTATTGATAAAGGTGCTGATTTACGTTATGTTGGTGGAATCTATGCTGGAAATACCAAACCAACACCATTCCTTTGTCTTATGTTGAAACTACTGGAGTTGGCTCCGGAGAAGGAAATTATTGTGGAGTATATTGAACAGGAAGATTTCAAATATATTAGAGCACTTGGAGCTATGTATATAAGGTTAACTTTTCCATCAGTGGAAGTGTACAAGTATTTGGAGCCCATATACAGTGATTATAGAAAGTTGAGATATATGAATAGGATGGGACGTTTTGAATTAATGTATATGGATGAATTTATTGATAGGCTCCTTAATGAAGAACTATTCTGTGATATTCACTTACCAAAGTTACAAGGACGACAATTATTGGAACAAAACGATCAATTGGATCTTTACCATTCTAAGTTGGAAGAAGAACTTGAGGCTTTATCAGATGACGATGACGATGGNGAAGTAAAACGTGTTAAGAAACCCAAGTTTTTGACAAGTAAAGGAATTTGATCTTAATTATTTTTTATGTATATACATCCACTGATCAACAAACATGATCAATGAATATTTTTTGTATCTAATAAACTTTTTTATGATATACTTCAATAATATAATTGCCGTAAGCTTATACAAATATAACTACAATTAATATAAAACTTTTAAATATAGGAGCTAAAGAGCTTCCTTATAAGTATATTTTCCGCACCTAAAAATCCTCAAAGAAGGATGAAATTAAAGCAACGTCACTAGTCATATTGAATTTATAATCATCCTCCCAAGCTTGTGGAACCAACGGAACGATAAATGTTTTCTCCACATAATTCATTTCATTGTTATTATATTTTACATCACCGCTACTATAACATGAACCCGACGATTGTTGATAATTATCTATATCCATGTTATTAAACAGATAATCATTATCCTCCATGTTTGTGGCCGGATATGTTAATGAACTCTGACCAGCAGAGTCATATTCATTTGTGTTGTTGTAAGATGGCGCCGCACTAATACTATCATCATTATTATAATATTCATAAGGTATTGGTGTTTGAATGTGCTCTATGTATGTTGCAGTTATTGGTTTAACGAAAGATTTTATTGATAAAGGATACGTCATCCCTGTTTTACTATCACTACATTCTTTAGCCTCTTCAATTGTAAACTTTGTACCTTTAGGTGGTTGAATTACAATAAGTGCTTTATTTTCTAAAGTATCAATAATATCACCGGTATGCATATAAAATAAACCATCTTTCGCTGCACCTTCACATATATTTTGTAAACTTTGTTTTAAGTATTTCAAATTCATATCAAGTTCCTTCTCCGCTTTATCAAGCTTTGATATCTCATTTTGCAGTTTGGTCATATATTGCTTCTCTGATGTTTTTATTTCTGATTTATGATTATTACCTTTCCCTGTCCAAGTACCTCCCTTCCATTGAACAAGGTTAATTGTTTTCTTCTCAATCAATCCAACACCCTCCAAAACACTAGTAATATCATATAACCTCCTTTTGTTAGGAACTTGCAAATGTTCCATAGCCTTTACAAAATATGTGTTTATAAGTATGGAATAAAAAGGGGCTATCCATCCCTAAAACTTACAACATTTAAATCTATAATATTTCCTTTACATGATTGTACATAGTTAATAAATTTTTTAGTTAATGGTACTATACTTCTACTTTTCCTATCTTCTTCATCTACATTATTTGGGTCCTCATCATAAGAATCATCCGTCAAATCATAATCAACTGCCACATCATTTTGTTTGATTACAATACCTTCCTTAATTTCAATATTATCAGATGATGGTGTAGTTGAGTTGGAAGAAGACAAACCACGTTCACTACTATTAATAACAATTTCTAATTTTCTTCTCTTATCCTCATTAGCTAAAACTTCTTCAATTAGTTCGGTATGTGATAATAAATGATTTCTTCTCCGTTTTTCATTCCTTAATTCCAGGGACATTCTATAAATAGTGGGACTGTTTGGAGGAAGACACAATAATTTTGTAATTTTTAATTGAATAACCAAAAAATAATTTTTGAATTGAAATATTATATTTAGGAACGAGACACCAATATATTTGTTAATATTTTTTCCATCCAAGACGTTACCCCCTCCTCGTAGTAGTCTTTTTTATTTACTTGGTCAATGGGCTTTTTCTTAAATATCAAATAAAATTTTTCAAAAGGTTACACTTACAAACCACATATAACTTTTATTATGAAAAAGGTTTTATATTCTGAAGTATAATATCAAATGAATAAGTAGTGAAGTGAATTAATATATTTGATTGGAAAATTTTATCAAAAATATATATATATATANAAAATTTTAAAAGGGTAGAAAAATAATAACAAAATTATTATATAATGGCATAAAAATGTATTTACTCCTATATGATATTAAAAATAATATTAAAAATATTTTCTCTCTCACATATGTTAAAACAAATTAAAGAATGTAGAAAAATTAAATTTCATAAACTTTTTTTATAGTTATTTTAAAAAAGTAGTTTTTATACATATTATTTAAAATACCATTTTTTTCCTATTAATTTTATGTCTCTCCTTAACTAACAATAACTTTATCTATGCCTTCTAATTATATTGTGAAATGATAAACATGTATCGTGAAGGCCTTCTTATGTCGACTACTAAATATTTCTTTTGGAGGTGATAAAGTTTTGATATAAGGATATATAAAAAATTTAAAAAATAACAAACATAATTTTAATTATGAAAATATTAATTTTCTTATCAAAATGACGGTGTTTAAAATATGAAATTTAAATTTTAAGCTCCCGTCGCGATTGTTGGAACTTTGTAGTTGAACAAGCGGTAATTATTATTTCATTCATCTCAGTATTTCTAGGAACCATTATATTTGATTATATTATGGTTGGATTGCAGCAATATAATGTAGAAGATGTTGAAGCTGTCCTCTCCGAGATGGGATATACAATGGAGAAAGAATTACTGCTTGACATGGTTGAAGGTATGTTGACGTATTGTGGTCTTTTTATTTCCTTGTTTTTTTCAGCGCTAAATGAAGCAGAAGAGGATAACTATAAAAGCCCTGATGGTGATAGGAGTATGTTCTTGGATTTGGATATCAATGAAGAGAACCTGAAGAATGATCTCAATCCCTTCACAACGTTGAAAAATGCCAGGAGTCATAGAGATCTTTTTACCACGCCACTAAGGACAACGCCGTATGAAAGCTTTTCTAACTATCACAACTTGTCTACAAGTCCTGGTTATACTCATGAGTATGATGCGTTGATTGACAAGGGATATGATACGCTGAATAGGATCTACAATGAGATAAAGATCTATGATGAGAAGATTGCTGAATTAGCATCGGAAGATCCAGTGGAAGTTTTGTCAAGTCGTTGCAGTTCAGTATCTATATCTCAAAGTTTACCTCCCATTACGGAGGATGAGTTGCTTGCTGAAAGTTCAAGGTTTGCAGGGAGGAAGCCGACTGATTTGTCGCCATGCTTACGTTACAAAGGAGAACCACAACCTGGGAGATTACCTTATCAACATGATCCTGTGAAGAGATACCATACATACAAGAAGGAATGGGATAAGCAACCTCCACCTGGAGAACAGAAGCGCTTGTCATTAAGATGGAAGGTCCGTGAAATGATGTTGAAAAAAGACTTACCTGTGCACAAGTTTTCTGGTGTTTCCCGTCGTCCAAACCCAGAATGGAGAAACTAATTTTTGTATATACTTGTAATTTATGTAACTATTTTTTGAATAAAGATAAACTTTTGCCTTGCCTTAACATTTGTGGTAAACTTACCATATATATTTTTATTTACTTTTTTTATCATTTTATTATTTTTACAGAAATGAATGAAATACAGAGTGCGGTAAGAAATTTGATTATAACTTATGATTACAAGAAGAATGAGTTGGATAGGAGAAATTTGGAAGTGTTACGACAACAGATATTTAACTCAGGAAATCAGTGTGAAGTGGATAAATTTCTTGCAGAGTACTTAATCAGATATAGTTGTAAGAATAATCTGAATTATAGAATTGCTACAATGATGATAGCTGACCACTTTTTGACAATAAGACAAATGTTCCCGCTGTTTTATCTTTCATATAGCTGTGTCTTTCTGGAGAAGGTAGTCATGCTTGATTTACCTTCAATAAAAAATGTGAATAAAGAAAGTTATGAAAACATGAAGAAGAATGGAAGAATAATAATAGATAAATGGGTTAAAGAATTGACTGGAAAGTATCCAAAATTAGAAGCAATAATAGATGTATTAGAAGAATATGACAAGAAGAAAAAGTTGGAACAAGATGAGGAGGATAAAAAAGAGTATTCAATATTCATGAGAAGATGTGAATTGGCTGAGAAACATTATAATGAGATACATGGTAAAATGATTAATGTTTTTAAGGTTATGAATGACTTGATGGAGAAATTGATACCAAATGAGTTAAAGAACATGCTAGAGAAAGACAATTCATTATCAAAGAATAATGATATCACATCTAATATCAATTTGGCAAAAGCTCATGGGTATGATATAAATACAAAGATAGAAGTTTTTTTGAAAAAAGATTGCTTTAAAATTGATATTACAGATGAGAATAGGGAGATATTTACTGAATTGAAAAAAGAGTATAAAGTTTGTTGTAGTGTAGCAAAAAGCTTGACAAGGAAAGTGGATAGATTAAATGGAAGTAAAAACAAGTATGAAATTCAGCTCACTGATAAATGTTCAATGTTAAGAGAAAAGATAAGAAGATATATACAGAAGTGTAATGATTTGGGAATTGATAGGTTTACCGTTGATGAAGAAGATTTAGGTAACAAAGAAGAAAGTGATGATTCAGACTTTGAGGATATCGATATGGATACTTTAGATGATGCTCCATTAAAGAAGATTAAAAAAGTAGAGGAAGGGGAAAGTATCAAAGGAAATATCACTAAAGCTGGGCACATAGACACGTTAAAATACAATCCAAATATTAAATATGATGTCGATAGTAATAATGTTAATGTGAAAGTCAAGACATCTGGAGATGTTAATAAAAGATTATATGTATGTTTTTATGTGTCATTAATGTTTTATTAATTATTATTTTTTTAGAATAAAGTGGCTTCGCTAAGAAAAAAGAAATCTTAACAATATTTAATTGTTATAGACGTGTACGTACATACACCAACTATCTGTTGGTGAATACTAACTAACCCAACTATGATTGAAATTAACACAGTCTAATGTTTATAAAGGATACTTTGAAGTTTGATCTTTTCAAATGTTTAAATAGGGAAGTGATGAATGGTTAAAAATCACTTTTTTCGTGAAACGTGGTACCTTAAATCCACGAAGAACCTTCTGATCCCGTTNATATCATAATATACAAGTATATGACATTATTACTTTTTATGAAATTAAGAATGAATGTTACTAATTCATTAGATTTGACATAGTTAAAATAAATTTGCCAAACAACAAAAGAATAAAAATGATTGAAATATAAGTATCATAGTGGTCTTCTCAGCAGGTCTTTCTATAGGACTTTTAGTACAAATAGTTTTTATAATGTTAAAAAAATATTCTTTTTATAGTAAAATGATTCAAGATGGCAATCGACAGATACTTTAATTACTCTCAAAGTTTTGCAAAATGTACAAAAAATGGTTTCTAGCCTTAGGACAGATTTAAAAGATATTTAGTAAACTGATCACATAATTATTAATAATACATCTATAAAAATATTGTACTTTTTTATGCTTACTTCAATTATCTCTAATAAAAAATTTGTTTATAATTTTAATATTGTTTCTGTATTTTCAATTTTTAATAAAGAAATGGAGAGTACAAAAAGTAGATTTTTTTCATTGTTAAAATTTTAAACTTATACACCATAGGGAGTGGAAGAAGGTTCATGCCTTGACATTGGATGACTATGGTAAAGGAAAGATCGTTGGTTTTCAAATAGGAAGCTAATGATTAGTTCTGAATCATTCATTTCACGAAACGTGGTCCTATAAATCCACGAAGAACCTTTTGATCCCGTTTTTTGTATATAAAATATTTTACTACCTAATAACAATAAATGTATTACACATTCTGTAAATAACAATATTATATATAATAATATGAAAATATTTTGAAAATTTAATAAAACATATCTAATATCAATTTTATTATCAAAAAGACTTCTCTTTAATATAATATGATAACATCATCATATCACTTCATAATACAAATCTACCTCCAAACACTATTAATTATATCATTACATTATAAATATTCATAAAGATTTGTCTCTTTCATATTATGATTCTTATTAAAAATGTTAATAAAGTAAGGGGATAATAAATTCAAAGGGATAAATAGAATAGATAATTAATAAAAATTTATTTTAAAAAATAATTATTAAAAAGATTTATATCCCCCAATTTGTAATTCACTCCTTTCTTCCTCTGTTCCAAATTTTATTATCTTTTTATAATACTTTAAAAATAGTAAAATATTATAGATACTTATTCTATTAAGATTGGTGATATAGATAATAATTTTTAACTAATTTCCCCTTTCATTTCAAAGAATGTTATTTCTTATTCCTAAGAGTTATCAAACTTTTCTTCTTAAAATTGACTTCTTTCAAGACTGTAGCCATATTTTTTCATTACACCTATTATAATTTTCTTATTTCCATTTAAAAATTAAAATTTTCTTCTTTCCATCCTTTAAAACTAAATTTTATTTTATTATATTTTTTATATTTTTACCAAATACTTTGATAAGTAATTGCATAATATTTAATTTTCATGACATATAAATATAGTTTCAAGAAAAACTTTTAACTACTCTCTAAATATAGTTTCCTTTTTAAATAACCCTGAAGGTGAATGAATACTAAGGGGAGATGTTGATCTAACAATTTTTGCTCTCTCCTTCTTTCCTCCAAACATATTAGAAGGAGCCGCCTCTTACACTTCCATTAGCATCTTTCCTTAAAAACTTCAACATTAAGATATAAGCCTAAAGTTAAAAATTTATACTAATATACCAAATGTATATATTTGTTGTTCATATATATATATTATATAATATATTGTGCCAGACGATACACATATATTATAAGACACGCTCAAAATTCAGGAAACTATTTGAGTGTATTTAAAAGTTTACTAAAATTTCATATGGTACATTTTTTTTTCTTATATACATATATTCATTATTAAGAAAGAACAGAAGAAAAGGTATACATGTACCAATTGTAACACATTTCTATGTTATTAAGTTATTAACAATAAAAAGTTTTAAAAAGGATACTACATAACTATTTTCATTCATTGAAGGGCGTGAACAATTTTCCGTTATCACTATAAAATACAGAATAAGTGCAAAAATTTTATATGTTTTTTATCATTTATTTTAAAAGATTTTTTCATTACCAAACTTTTAATCATTAATTTAAACTTTTATTTTTTAGTCAATTTTTATATCATCTAATTGAAAATACATATTAACAGTTCAGGAGAAAAAAAAAGTTAAAGGTGCCATACCTTCAACTTTTATATATTTGAAGAATGATTTTATGGAATGTCATTTTGATGGATTTTATATTTTTTACTTACCTTTTACAATTAATCTTATCAAGTTCCATTTCCACATATACGGGTATTGAGGATGACTATTCAAGTGAGAAGATTGAAGATATCCCTGAAGTGCCACTATCAAGTTATGATACAGTTGGTATCAATAGAAGTAGTAATAGTAAGAAGGGATTTAGTAGAAGAAAAAATTGTACCACTGATACAGCTATTATTGATAAACTTTTAAATGGTACAGGTTACAATAAATTTCGTGTTCCAGGTATGTTTATTATTACATTTTAAATATTAAAAAAAACAATATGATAAATATATTTTTACGTCACCAGACATATTTTGTAATCATAATGATTAATATATATTAAATAATATTTTTCCTACCATCAAAACATTAATTTATCTTGACAAAACTTAATGATATTAAACTTAAATGTTGTTTCTTCCATTTTTACTCATATAATTGAAGGAGACAATTTCAATTTCCTAGGTACAAACACATTTAAACTAAATGTTGTTTATTAAGTTAATATTAAATAATGTTTTCATTTTATTATTAATAAAAAATTAATGTTTTCCATAATTAAAAATTGGTTCCATTATCAAAAAAGTGTTGTCTGATTGTATTTTTGGTCTTTTTATAATAAATAATTTTAAAAATATTCTGTGATAATTATCTTTTGTTCAACCTTTTATAATAGTATTTTTTTATATATTATTATTATTAATTCTTATAGCTGAGGAGAAAGGTGTTGATGTGGCAGTTGAATTTTGGTTGCAAGCAATTACATCTATAAGTGAAATTACAAATGATTTCCAGGTAAATTTATTTGATAAAAATATTGTTTAATATTATTGATGTAGATGGATATTTATATAAATGAAATGTGGTTGGACCCTGATCTTAACTTTGAACACTTATCTCCGTGCAAACAAAATTTATCACTAAATGGACAGGTATTGGATCGCCTTTGGACACCAAACTCTTGCTTTATCAATTCAAAAGTGGCTGAAATTCATGAAAGTCCTTTCAAGTTAGTTTTAATTGTTTACACACATATTTGAATTACTTATTTAATATTTTATTAAACCCATTTCCTTCTTTAATGATTAACAGCCTAGTTATCACATTAAGTTCCATTTATAAGTAGCTTTTTAACGCGGTAATATATTTAATAGTGTCACATTACCAAAATACATTTTAATATATATGCTTCATTAAGTGTAAAAATATTAATGTCTAATTCTTTAGGAATGTCTTTTTGATGCTTTATCCTAACGGTACTGTATGGGTTAATTATGTAAGTTTTGTTTATTTTTTAATAAATAAACAATGACGATATTTTATAAATATTTATTCCTCGTCATTATTTTTAGAGAGTCAGAGTCAGAGGACCATGTGCAATGGAATTAACAAATTTTCCTCTTGATACACAGAGGTGCGGTCTAATTTATGAATCTTTCAATTATAATAATCAAGAGGTTAGAATGAGGTGGAATCCAATGAGTGAAACCAAGGTAACTATACTCAATGAAATTTTGTTACCCGATTATGATCTTGTGGATATACAGACAAAACATATTGAAGAAAGGTATCCTGCTGGGATGTGGGATGAATTACATGTAACATTCATCTTCAAAAGAAGATTCGTTTGGTACTTTATGCAAGCTTATGTACCAACATATCTTACAATATTTATTTCCTGGGTTTCATTTGCTCTTGGATCAAAAGCTATTCCGGCCAGGACAATGTTAGGTGTCAATGCCTTGTTAGCAATTGTTTTCCAATTTGGCAACATAATGAGAAACCTCCCAAGAGTTTCATACGTCAAAGCCATTGATGTATGGATGTTAGGATCAATGACATTTATATTTGGTTCTTTGATAGAATTAGCAATTGTTGGTTACAAAGTGCGTGAAGGAGAAGTTAATAATAGGAAACGACCATTGATATGCCGACAAAGGCAAAATGAAAATGAAGTTAGCCCACAAGCGTTTTGTGGGTATGAAAAGAGATTTATGTTTCCTGTTGAACGATTAGATATTAAATGGAAAGGAGCAAGCTGTGGGAGGATGAGATGGACTCCAGATGAAATTGATAAATTGTCTAGTTGTTGTTTTCCGACATTTTTTGCCTTATTTAATGTATGTTTATATTTTTAACTCTTATTACAATAATTTTTTTTAGGTTTGTTATTGGTCTTATTATCTTTATTAAACTATGCACCATAAATTAAACTTGTCAATTTATCAAACGTCAACGTCTTTTGATCTCATAGCAATTTTTTTATTAAAGGAAATCTATTTCAAAATTAATGAAATCATGTATATTAAAAATTGTCAAGTGTAACTCTCACATGTTTATCTGATGAATCATTTAACTAAAATAAATTTTTTTTAATCAAAAATTGCCATTTGTTAAATGACATGTAATTTATTATTACCCTTTAATCTCTCTTTAACGTTCCTCTTTCTCCTGGAATAAAAGGAACTTTATTCATTGAAGTTTCAAATTCATTAATCCTCAATAAGCTTATTATGATTAGATTGAAAAGAACAAAAGTATATATATATATATTCCAAAATCAAAAATTGAAGAATGGTAAAGGGAATACATATAATATATTGTACATACAACACACTAGATATATCTATTTATTAAGCTAAATTAATAACAAACTCTTATCTCTTCAAATATTTTATCTAAATAGATACATGCTGTTCTTCTTTTGATTAAAAATTTTTATAAAACTAAACTACAAATAGAGAAAATATATCTTCATTTATTATATTAATAAAAGACTCTTGAGAATTAGTATAAAAATCTATAAATCCTTTTCATATTTATCATTATATTTAACAAAAAACCATAACTTTTATCTTCTTAAGGTATAAAAAATAGATTTGTTGTAATATATATTTATTGAAATTCATAAATCAAAAAATAGATTATTTTTTTTAAATATTAGTTGATGAAGGAAATGAATTTAAAGTAGTTATGTCTCCATTTATCATTTTATAATATAATTGCTTTCCCCCATTTAATAGATTATTTAACTTCAAACTACATATATAGGGCCACCAGAAAAAAAGTTTTTCTGGTAAAAGTAATCTTTCTATACTCTTCTCATTTTCATAAACCACTAAATATATATAAATATATTTATGCTTAGTTAAAAATTTACCCTAAAAAATTTAATTATCTATTATCAACATGAAGAAGTAAGAGGGAAGAAGTTTATATAAATACATATGTTTATAGTAACAAAAAAAAAGTATATATTCATATAATGATACTATATTTTTATCTTCAGATAATATTTTATTCGTAAAATTTTCTTTTTAAGACTAAATGATATTTCATAGTTTATATTTAACAATTAATTAGCACATCCATCACATTATAATTCTCGACACTCGTAATTGAATAGATTTCTAATAAAATGAACATCGTTAAAAAATAATAAAAATGATAATATAATATTATTATCAAAACTTTATATCCTATTGTCTTTATTTTATTTTTTTTTATCATAATAAAATAATAAGCTTATTATATATATATATTGTTGAAGATAGTTTTAATTTTTAATCTTTCATCGTACAATACATTTCTAAGAATTGATAAAATATTCTTTCTTATGTTTATAAAAGAATTTCTCCTTTAAATGAAATATAGTACCTCAGGTTTATAAAAGTATTTTGTTAAATACTTTCATATTCATAAAAGTACCATTTTTCAATAGTTAAAAGTCTTTTATTCATACTCCTTTTCCTATTTAAATATTTTGTTATATATTTGGTTGTCTTCACTATATTATATGTATGTATTTTTCATAAAAAAAAAACAAATAATTGTTTCTTTGATAAATTATCCCCATATTTTCTGTTTCTCTTTTTCATTTGTGTTCAATATATATATATAAAAGATAATTGAAATCTTTATTGTTGTATCTTGTCTCTTTTAGAAATTAAAAACTTTTATATGACGTTTCGAAGTAATAACTTTTATTATTTATTTGTATTTACTTTTTTTTTATTTTATGATTTCAAAAAAAAAAGTGGTATCCAATCTTCAGAAGAGTTACACCATATCATCCTAATTTATAATTCTTTTTACTACTTCATTTTTATCTCCTCCTTTATATTAAATATTTTTAACAATTTTTCTATTTTTAAAAATATCAATCTTAAGAAAATTATATATAATGGCATATTTTTTTAGAATCATTAGTTATCATAAGAGATCATATTTATGTTCTTGAAAACAAAAATTGTTAGATTTTGAGAATATATATAATATTAACAATTACTTATAATTTAAACTTTAAAAAAATTGTCTATATCTTTTTCTATGTTATATCTTCATTAGTTAATTTTTTTTCCACAACTAAAAGTATACATACTATTCCTTATTATCTTTTTAAAAAATAGCATTATGAAGGCGTATTGGATGGCAAAATAAAGCCATTGGAGTGGCATTTATTTAATAAAGTACATTAACTAAACTTTTTCTTAATACTATAAAAATTTTTTAATAACTCTAAAAAATCCATTATTGTATTAAATATCTTTAAAATATTTTTTTTGAAAACAAAGTGCTTCAGAAAAAGAAATGATAAAAAAAGTAGACATCCTAAGTAAGATGATTCTTTGATTATATACATATAAATAGAAAAAGCATTTATATTATCCTTCTTTAAATTTATATTTTATTTTTGAAAAAAACTTCAAGCACAAATATATATAATTTCCTTCCTCATTAATTTTTCTTCACTTCTTATTATATTCAAGAAATAGAAACTTCCTGTATTTTTATATTTTTAAAAATTAATTGCTTCATATATATATTTTTAAAGTTAAATACTCTTCTTTTTTATGGTAATGAATGCCATTTTTGTAACGTCACATATACATACTTGCCCTTTTTCTTTCAAATATCGTCTCCATAAAGTATAAAATTTGAAATTAATGTCTTCATTTTATACTTCGTTGCCATAGTAAAAATATAAAAAATGAAAAAATTTTATATTAATTTTATTGTAAATATTTCTCTTTTTTTTTGGTATAATTATTAAATTTTGATTGCTTTTAAATTTTAATATAAATATATTCAACAATTTTAGAATGTTTAATTAAACGGATTCATCATAAATACTTTTCTATTCACCTATTATTTTTATTATTTGGAAGAAAAAAGTATTTATCATTTTGTCGTTATCTATCCTATTAAAAAATAATCATGTCTAATGTTACCTCTAACAAGAGATTACATAGAGTTTTTGTATATTTATCTGTTATCTTCACCTGTTTGGGATGTTTCTTTGCTACAATATCAATGTTTTCAACAAGGTGGCAAATTGTTGATTTAGTTGACATGAACTCCATTCATGAGCATGGGATTTTGTATGATTGTACATCTACCACAAATATTCCATTATCTGCTCCTTTGGGTGTCCTTTATTATCATTCTTGTTCTTCTAAATTTGATCATGAAATATTAAAAAGTATTAATGATGCTATTCAAGAGATAAATGAGAATGGACAAAAAGAAGTTCTCATGCATAGATTTCTTCCACATCACAGAGCAATACTTTTTTTTACAATTTTTGCTAATATATTTGGTGGAATTAGTGCTATTACTGGTCTTTGTTCTCCTTGTTTTGTTCCAAATGCTCTCCTTCATGTGGTATCCTCTACAATTTCAGCAAGCTGCCTAGTCATGGCTGATATTTCCTTTATAGTACATGCAATATCACCTCAAGGAAGTAAGATAACTGAATTAGGTATTGAATATACGGTAAGGGAGAGAATGATAAATATAATTAATTACTACATTAATATTTTAGCAATATCTTGGTTATGCTTGTTACTTCCATGTCTTTTCAACTTTTCTTGTGGGAATGGGTTGTCTACTTGCGGTTGTTGGTGCTTACATAAGATATCTTTTGGAATGGCAAGATGGAAAATGTTGTTGCTTCATCTTTGATGATGGTACATCAAAGCTTATCATGAATGGTAATAAATATAATAATCCCAATTATCGACTATCTTACCATCAAATATCATCGACCACATCTTCAGATGTTCATTCGCTGAAGCGTAAAAGTAGTACAGGATTAAAGTTACCAACAAACAGTCCAAATATATTGCCTGATTCACCAAATGATGATTCAATATCCTTGAATGAGTATGAGTGTGAAACCAATCCAAGTAACGGGTACAATAATGGAACAAATGTAATTTCAGTTGGTTATCGACCAAATCCAACATCAAAAATTATATCATATGAGGATGAAGAAAGTAAAATATGACGATGATTTGTAAACAAAGTATTGTATTATCAAAACACTAATTGGCATTTTAAATTAATATTTATATATATAATATATATAAGACTTGAAATAATCTTTTCATTTGTACTTTTTGTTATAAAAAAAGTTTAACCCAATGTATACATTTCATACAAAGAAATAATATCTTGTCTAAAATAATTTAGAATTATTATTTTAAACACAAAAAATGTTTATAATAATTGTAAAAACTTTTCGTTATTCTCTTTTAATTAATAAAAGTTTACTGATTATAATTATTTGTGATATAAAAAATGACACAGTTATTATGTATTTCAAAGTTTTGGTACAACTTTTTACAACAAAAAATATATATTGAAACAAAAGATTTATTACAAAAAAATAAATACAATAATTAACAAAAGATAGATCATTGAATAGTTGCTTTATTTATAATCTTTCTATAAAAATCAAAGAATGTGAAAGCTGCCTTAACTCCAATCCTGCAAGCATCCTCAAACTCTTGAAATAGAAAATTACCAAAACATTCAACACCAATCAAATCAGCCCCCTTAATCAATGAAGGCTTGTAAACTAATTGAAATGTAGATTCGGCTTCCCTAAGTTGTTCATTTGTAGGATCGAGAATAAATTTTCTGGTATTCTTTTCTTGAATTATAACTACAGAACAAAACTGATACTTCATATCAATACCATTATCCATTAGTGCAAGACAAATTGCATTGATACAATCACTATATCTGATAATTGAATTTTCAACCTCCAAACACGTTATTGCTAATCTCGCTCTAGGATGATTCTCCAAAATTAGGGCTCCACGTACTAATGGAAGTATGACATGTTGTAACTATAAAATAGAATGGTAAAATAAAATAAAAGAAATCAAAACATACTTGTGCTTGGATTGCTTTATCTTTATTACTGGCACTTGAAATTGTCAGGTCAACGAACATCTTTTCTTCATTCCGATACTCCTGTTTCACATCACCAGGACCATTTACTGAACATACCAGGAAGTTACCATTATGACTATAAGCACAGGAACCATCAGCCCTTTTAACATATTTTAATTGACATTTTATAGAACCTAGAACCATTGCATCATCTGTATCCATGTTCCCATCATTCTTATCACCAGGAATATATTCTCTCTTTATTTCAGTTGAAGCCATAATCAGGTCGTGATATCAAAAGAGAAAATAAATTACACGTTTTTTATATACACTTTCAAAAATGGGTAGTGTCATGTTACCAATGTTTTAAAGTAAGGAAAATTTCTTTCTTGATAGGAGACATAATAAATTTTTTTGTTATCTTGGTTTGGAGGTTAATTAGTTTTATATCAAATAAATGGTATGTTTTTCAATGATCTATGGATAATGGTTGTCTATATCANAATGAAACTATTTTATTAAGAAATATGGAGAAAGGAAATTAAATTAGACATTTTGAATGTGATCTTCTTCATTACTATTTCTATTGGCTTCTTTACATGATGGAGATCCACAACAATAATGAGGTAGGATCATAAAACATGAGACAACAAGTAAAATCCATAATACAATGTTGACAATAAGTATCCAGTAATGACCTCCTTGTAGTTCCACTGTGGTATTATTCATCATTTCACCATATTTGGATTCTCTACTGTAGAAATAATTAATGAATGTGGCATCAAATGGATCAGTTATATTACCAAAGTCTCCTACCACCTTATGCATAATTTCTGGAAAAAGTTAACAAACCATTTTAGTGATAATTAATGATAACAAAACAACAACTCAAACTTGTACAGGGACTAAATTAATAAAATAATAATATTGCCATTGACAACATATAATTATTCATCAAGTGACTCATCTCATGAAAAAAAGAATACTTAAAAAAATGTACATAAATAAAAAACACAATGAAAAAAAAGATTTTGTGATACAATTATTATTTCTCTAACATCGAAATATAAAAATGTTTGAAAAATGAAAAGTACTTATTGAGATGTTAAAAAAGATACAAAAAATAATTAAGCATATCTACTTGTTACATATTACAAATTTTTTATATCTATTTCCATCGAAAAACATGTATTAACATGGAATACATTTTAGATTAATTAAGTGCGTAAATGATCACCTAGATATGGCAAAAAAGGATGAGTATAAAAAAGTTATTTATCATTAAAATATAATATCATATGTTTTTAGACTCCTCTAAAAAAGATTAATTAAATAATGAGAATAGAGAATATTCTTGTATAACAAATTTTATTATTTATATAATTTCAAACAAAAATAAATATTTACTTGTATTAAAATGAATGAAAAATTAATATTTAACAATTAATTAATACATAAATATGTTTTATAGCACATTACATTAAAAAAAAATAAGACATGGTTAAATGACTAATATAATTATAGACATTTGCTAACAACTACATACTCATATTAAACTCCCAAATGGCAACAATCAAGAATTTTTAATATACATTCAACAATTATTTGTTAAAAATTGATAAAAATAACTTTAATATATATTCATTAACTCTTCTTATCCTTCTCAAAACATGAAATATATGAAAGTGATATTTAGTGAAAAAAAATTATAGGATAAAATTATTTAAATAAAATAATATACACGAGAAGTATATTTTAGGATATAAATATTCATGAAAAAAGTTTTTTGAAAAGAGATATGAAAATAGTAGTTGAATTATAAATGAATTTTCCCACACTAAAATGAAATATGTACTTTTACAAAAAAAATGGCATCAAACAAACCGATTGTATGTTATAGTTGTAGAATGGGAGGATAAAAAAAATTTTTTTAATAATTTATCCTTCTTCAATATTTGAAATATATATCCTTTTTAAACATTTATTTCTTGTTGTGGAATCCTTCTTTTTGAAATGATGATGATTGAAGTATTTTTGGTATAATTTTTTTAATTATTTATTGTGTACAGCTTCCATGGATGTGTATGTAGTTAAGATAATAAGAAGCACTTTGATAATGTAAACAACTGAAAAGGCACCATTTATATTTGGTATATAATTGAAACATTCCCCCTAATTATACAATCATCTTTAGAAAATATCTTAATCCTTGATTAACATTGGTCTATAAACTTTGATATACCATCTCGAGAGAATAAATGTCATCCAGTAAGACGCATCTTGTTGATTAAAAATTTTACACCAAAAAGAAGACAATATTAAATTTTTATTCAGGATATTCAAAAATAACTGTTAACAATCCAATTTACATAATTTCCCGTGAAATGTTTTGATTTAAAAGAATATGTAATTTCAATCATTTGCTTTATTATCTTTTTTGGAAGGATGATACATTCTTTGAGGGTTTTACAACGACTTATTTTGTAACATCGAAATCGTGATTAAATTGAAGAAATTTATTTGAAATTTCTTCCTATTTTTCTAATTAATCAAAACAAATTATATATTTTTAAACCATTTACTTAATTTATAATAAAATATTACCGTCATAAAAAATTGTTAATTACAACCATCAAGTATCTTTTTTATCTATACTTTATTTTATTATATAATCTCCGTTTTCTCATAAATTTTCATTATCATGTATATACTCTTCTCCTTCCATTCCTTTTATTTACCCTTAAGCTACTACATGTGTACATTAATAAATATTAATTAATAATAATAAATTATGATATTATTTATTAATAAAAGAAATAAAAATATTTAATTGCCATTGACCTATATTTAATAAATGTTTTTTTAACCTTTATTCGTCCATCTTCTCCTGATATACTAAATAAAGTACAGTATCAAAATAATTAATTTCTCCAGCTATGTATAATTTTTTATAACAAAAATTATTAATTAATATATATTTTTCATGAATTTTATTTTTGAGAAGAATATATTATCATTCCTCGTGATGGAGACGTGCATTGTTTGATCTTACTGATGCTTTATATTAATTTTTAAATATTATTTTCAAAATTTAATTGACATTAATAATTTATAGATTAAGAAGAAGTATACATTTATAGGAGTGAAGAAGGCACATGTCTAAACACAGTAATAACATACCCCCAGAAGAAGTAGATAAAGTAGAAGAACTGATCAAAAATTCTGGTTGTTGGGAAGAACATTTAAGGTTATCTGATTGTATGATAGAGAATAACGACTGGAGAAAGTGTCAGAAGGAGGTAAAATTTTTCAAGAGTTGTATGATAACAAAGCAACCACAACAATTTAAGGATAAACAGAAGGAGGCGCAATAAAGAATCACATTATGGAGGAATGTGAAGGTTTATTATTTTGTGGTGATTGGGAAATTGATGATTGTTATGAAGAGAGAGAAAAAGTTAAAAAGTTAGATATAGAAAATTTTAGGAATTTTAAATGTATAGATGGATGGTTTTTGGAAGATGAAAATATTGGAAATTTGATTAAATGTAATGATATGGATGAGAGAGATGTTAAATATTATAAATTGAGTCATTATTATCAATGTAATGAAAATGAGAATGTGATGAATGTATTAAAGGAATTATCAAACACAGATATTAGTCCTGCTGGTAAGTATGCTCGCTGGACTTCCATCTTTAAAGTATTTCTTGAGGAGGGAAAGTTAACTTTTAATGAGTTAAAAGACATGTTAAGGGACAATATTGAAATTCATGTCAAAAGTCTTGGTGAACAGATTGGTGTTTGGGAAATGACAGTAGGATTGTATCAAAAATTTAGTGAATCATGTGAAAATGAGCATTTTAAAAATTTGATTTTATTAACATCTTTAAATGATTTCTCATCATATTGGTTATTGTTTGATCATTTAAAAGGAATCGTAAGTTATTTGTCATGTTTATGAAATTATATAATTTTTTACAAATAGGTAGGAGAAAATTTCTATTTGGGTTGTAAATGTAGGGCTATGCAATTATTATTTAATGAGGCTGAAGCAAGCAAAGGTTTTTTGAAAGAAATAAAAATGAAAAGGTATCATCTTATCAGGGATCAATTGATTACAAAATATGGAAAAGAGAAAGTTTTAGAGGCACAGAAGGAGATGTGTAAAGACATTCAAAACACAAACTATGATCTATCAGAGGAGATGCCACCACCACATGCCTGTAAGATGGATGGATGTATAAAAACTGAAGAACAGATGCGACTTATGATATCAAACTTTATCTCTAGATATCCATATATATTTATCAATGTTTCTCCACCCCATTTTTAATACAAAATATATAATATATACAACATCTTCTTAAAGTTAATGTAAATAACCATATATCTATAATTTTTAGTCTTATTATTAATTAAAAAATTAATTATTCATAAAATTAACTATGAATATTTAAAAATAATAATGTCAATGGAATCATGTGATTTTTTAACTTGAAAAATTATGGTATTTAAAGCATATAAATATAATATTTTTATTATTATTCGAATAATAATAATAAAGATGAACGTTTAAATATCCCCTTTTATTTATTCATACCTACCACTCTATAGTTGATTAAAGGACATTTTGTAATAGGTTGTTTAACAGGTGTATGGAAACAAATTGATACAAAATAAGTACATTTTTGATAAAAATTTTTAAAACAAAACAGATGTTTTTTACTGATTTTTATCTAAAAAAGAAATTTAAAATATATTTTTTTTGCAACAATAACAATCCTCAACATAATTATATTTAAAAGGAGTAAATTTTTATATTTCTTTAATATATTATGAAACAAGTTTTGAAATATCATTTAATTTAAATGTACATTTTTCTTCTAATGATTTTTTTTATTACCTTCTTGTCTCTACAAATTTATATTATGTATACATAATGGTAGCATCTTTCTGATTGTGATCGTAAATGTACATATATATATATTAATGTACATCATCAACTGTTATAAGTTGTCTTTTTTAATATTTTAATACATTATTTTAAGATTATTTATTATCATTTTTCTTTATTATATATTAGAAGTTTAAAGTTAATACATAATTGATACATATACGACTTTGGATGGACATTATATCATTAACATATAAACTTCTGTTAATTCTCCAATATTTGTTATATATTATATAATCATTTAATTAAATTTTAGTTAAAAATGGGAATTCGTGATAACTTTGTAAATATGCTTGGAGATTTTGTTCAAATGAATAAATGTCCAGAACTTAGGTCAAAGGGTGATTTGACTGATTATGAGAATACGAAATCTGAATCCTTTAGATCACGATCAAATACCAATGAAAATTATTTGTCAGTTGATAATAATCCTTATAGAAGACATTCTATTCAAATACACGTTGGAACTGTAAGTTGAAGTGATTGAGAACTTTTAATAAAAATTTTTTTTAGGGAGGTCCACCCGAAGCTGTAGTTAGACATCGTACCTACTCAGTAAATGTTTCATCAACAAATGAATCAGATAAAGATTTGAAAGCTGCAGCCAAAGCAGCAAAGGAAAATAAAAAAAGATTTTCAACAGGACATATTGAAGCAATGAAATCAAAAAGTTTAAGAGATTTAAACAAATCAACTTACAGATTATTCAACAAACCACGACCCAAAAGTTTGGGATTAAGTGAGGATGAAGATGAAGTATTTGAGAGAAGTGGTACCGAAACAGTCACTATTATCAAAGAAGAGGATGATGATCAAACACCAGTATGCGATACTATTAAGATAGATACAAAAACAAATATTGTTATCATTACAACACATTAACTAATTATTTTTGTATGACTTCTAATTTTGTCTTATTGTATATTCTTTATTTAAATCACTTCTATTAATAAACTTTTTCTTTTAATAATTTTTATCAAAATGTCTCTTCACGAAATTTGTGCACTTTTATTGGAATGACCTTACTCACAAAGAGTTACGCGGTTAAAATTTTTAGTGTTATAATAGAAGGATATAGGAAGTGTTTTACCCTTCGCATTTGACTCTCTTTATATATTATAGTTTGTTTGATATACCTAGATTGATTTATACAATCTTTCTAATTTGTGAACATTTTTTTTATCAAAACGTAACATCATTATCAATCATGGAAAAATTTGAGGAGCTAAATTATAATGAACTTCGTTCACGTTGTAAAGATAATGGGCTTAAAGCTAATGGAAAAGTTAGTTTGTTAATGTTAATATATATTTAAACTCATTTGTTATTTTTAGAAAGGTGATTTGATTTCCAGATTAAAGGATTACTTTAAAAATGCTTTTACATCAACAGAGAATAATGATGATAGGAAGGAGAATGAAATGTTAACAGATGATGAAGAAAGTATGAAAGATTTCAAAGTTATTGATTCTGTTCCTTCAACACCACATTCCAGTAGATCTTTGTCACATAAAGCTGTTAAAGGAAGTCAAGATGATCCAACAGAAGTAAGTGGTTGTATGAATGTTAATGATAAATAATTAATTTTTTTAGATTTTAAATAAAGAAAAATCACCATTGATGAATGTAACAATGGAATATATAACTGATGATGAAGACAAAAAGTCCCCACCAAAGAGAATAACGACTCCAATAACACCAAGTTCCAAATTTAGGAGAGCACACAATAGTTTTTATGGTAAAATGGAAAGCATTGATGAGAGGCAGGCACGTATTAGAGCTTTACATGCTAAACATGAGGCTTCTGTACCTGATACATTCAAAAGATTAGCAACACCTAAACGAAAGACTCTTGGTACTGAAGAGATAAAGAAAGGATTTGACTTTTCTAATGCTCCAACAGATGTTTCAGGAATTAATTGTAATTTTATAAAGACACCGGTCAAGTCTTTTAATGCTGAAGCAAATAAAAAGTTGAATGATTCAGTAAGGAAATTGATTGAGAAGAAGAAGGAACTTTCAACAGCTAGATGTTCCCATAAGTATAAAAGAAGAACAACATTATTCCAGGATACCAGGACATTGAATGATAGAGACTTCAAGAAACATAAGGAAGCTCTGGAGAAGGAAGCTAAAAATGCCAAGATTGTAAAACAGGTTAGAACAGAACAAGCAGAGAAGAGAAATAAGAAACTTATGTCAAAAAGAAATTAATTTTTTATATTATTATTGTATTTTCATTTTGTATATATACCCATTTTTATTATCATTTTTTATAATCATTACAATTTTTAAATCCATTTCATTTAGACAGAAAAGCTTTATATGTGATATTAGATGTAAATGGTCATTGTCAGAGGAAGCAATGTATCATGTGTATACCTCTTTTCTTATGCTATTGGAATTTTGTTTTTTTTTTTATTTTATTCCTTGACTTAAATAACAATTGCTATTGTGTTTCTAAAGTTGTTAAATATTTTGGGGTAAAAGCAATCAAAATGTTTGACTATCCATCTGTTTGATTATAGTATGGAATGAATTTATTTTATCATTATTCTTTTTCAATATTTTTTTAACATCATAATAACTATCAAGGGAAGATGGAGGATGTCATCAATGAGGAAAGAATCACCGAGCTAATCAATACTTTCAAGATAAATGAACTTCGTATGATGTGCAAGGAAAATAACATAAAGGCTACTGGAAATGTAAGTCTAATGTATAGTTACAATTTATATTATTATTAGAAAAGAGAACTTGCAATAAAAATAGTCCTTATGGAAGGAAGAGAGGAAGAAAGTACCATTGGAGAATATGAAATGACTTCTGAAGAAGATGGAGAATACATAATGACAGACACGGATGAGGAGAATAATTTAATTTCTAGTTATATAGAATTAACTTCACATACCCATCGTGTAGTTCCTCCAGGGATAGAAGATTATCAATTCGTAAGTCATCGTTGAAATTATTATTATATTCATTTTTAGAGTTATGATTCCTCAATGTTGAAAGTATCATTGGATCATGAAAGTCATACTGATAATTGATTGTTTTGTAAAAAAACTATTATGCTTATTTTATATGTATATAAATATATATTTATTGACTATGCAAAATAAAATTTTCAAAAAAGATATTGAATTTATTCATTTATAACCGTACAAAATAATTAATTATTACCATCCTTTAAAGTCTTCCTATAAAAGTACAAAATAATCAAATAATTTTACATCAAAAACATAAACATACCTGTGTTAAAAAATATCATTGATTTACTTCTTATCAATGATTTATCTGGTATTAGATTTAAATAAGAATTACTAGAACATTTAGAAATATCGGAACATGTATTATTATTATATTCTGGAACAACTAAAAATTTATTATTAAACGTTCTAACATCTTGGGTAGACTGGTATGTATCAATTATATTTGAAGCAACATCAAGAAGACAGTCAGCGTATTTCTTAGATTCAGGAATTAAATGAGCAAATTTTCCACCAAAATTCATCTTTTAAATATAATAATATCTCTTCTTTAAAAATACAAGAATAAAAAAATAAAGTATAATCAATTTTTTGTGCAAAAAAAGAAATGAAAAAAATATGTTTATAATGTTTGTTAAAAAATATTTTATTCCTCCTAAGTAGTGGTAAAAAAACATATGAGAAATAATGGCCTTATGTCACAAGAATATTCTCCTGTCTGCGTGTAGTACATTTGAAAAAAATAAAAACGAAATGAATAATCATACTACTTCCCCCTTCTTTATATATACGTCATCGTAATCACTACGTATTTTCTCCAATTAAACTAGTGTCATAAAGAAAATAAATAATATTCATCAGACGTAATGATCATTTTTCATGAAAGTTTAACAAATTATTTTTAGAAATAAAAAAAGTAATAAATATTCATTAAAACATTATTATTATTTCAATCTTTGTAATTGATGGGGTAGACTAAAAAAATATGGTGTTTAATCATATTCCTCTATGTCTACATACTTTAATAAAAACATATGCAATTACTTGTTTATTTTTTGTCACAAGACATTCTTTTTTTAACGTTTAATATGTAGAGAAGACTTATTGTTCTCAATTGTTTATTTATATGATAAATAGTTAACTTAGTGAATTAGTATGATTATTTTTAGGTATATAGTTAGATAATACCATACACAAATGTATTGTTGATAAAAAAAGAATAGAAATCATGACCTTCTTTTAAATATTTTATTTTTAATTATGATTTATTGTTGATAAGGAAGGAAGGTCAAGTTTAATTAGTTTACAATTTTTAAAGGTGTTTTGATGAATTCTATTTTAAGAACACATAATCATCTATATTTAGAGACGAAGACGTTTCTTCTTGTAGGCATTAACACCAGATTGTGGAGCATCTGAACGTGATGGACATGGACAATAGTTAGCATCTTTACCAAAACCTCCTTTATCACCTCTTGGACCTTCTTCTCCATCAGCTCCTGCTGCACCAGTAAATCCTTTTGGACCTCTTTCTCCTGGTGGTCCTGGTCTTCCTGGGGCTCCTGTTGGACCAACATCTCCTTCTGGTCCCATAGGTCCCATGTCTCCTTGTAATCCACGTAATCCTTTTCTTGATATTGGTTTTTCTCCATCTTTTCCTTTATCACCTGGTTGTCCTGGTTTACCATCTTCACCTGGAGCACCAACTGGTCCACATTCTCCTGGTGTTCCTGGAACTCCATCAAATCCAGGGAATCCTGGATTTCCTCTTTGTCCACGCATTCCACGTACTCCTTGTGGTCCTGCTGGCCCTGGTGGTCCTGGAGGTCCATCTGGACAATAGAAACATCCTGTTGGTGGTGTTTGTTCAATATCAGTAGCATCAAGTCCTGGTAATCCATTAAGTCCAGGAAGACCATCTTTACCATCTTCACCTTTCTCTCCTTTTGGTCCTTGTGGTCCTGGTGGACAACTATTATATGTTTTACATTGACATGTTGGAGCAGCGGGAGTTGGAGATGGCATTGTAGGGAATGATGGTGGAACAGTTTGTGGTGGTGCACCATATCCTCCATATCCAACATTAGTTCCTGAAGCTCCATACCCACCATACGATTCACGACGATGTCTATTTTGTGGAGTTCCAGCTCCAAGATTAACCATATTTCCCCAAATATCATCTGTCAATACCTGTAAAATAAATAGTAAACATATTAAGTTTTAAATCATATAAACATACTTTAAATGAATCAATTTCATTATCAATTTGATGTTTTAAGAAGGCAACATCATTTTGGATTGTAACTACAGCATACAAGCATAAAATAATAGTAATTCCACTACATACAAGAGCACCAGTGGTAGCCGTGCTAAGAGACATTTTTCAATTTATATATTTAATTTGGAATAAAGAAAAATGATATCCCAAGGTGGAAAAATTCAAACTTATATAGTAAAAATTTTTTGAGTAATAATTCAGGTTTAATTACATTTATACCAGCCTCAATAATATATAAATATATGTATTCCATACTTTTTTATCTTCCAAATATCTTTATTAATTAACCAATGGAAATGGGCATATTATACTTTTTATTTCTCCTATACATAATATTATTTTGTATAATAAATCCAACCCTTAATTTTTTTACTTTTAGAGATATAAATTAATTATGAGCATTTTGATTTATCCTACCTTTGTCTGTTTTAAGTAAATAATAAATCAAGCAGAAAAAAATGAGATTTATTGAAGGATAAATTTTTCATTTTATAGGCAAAAAAAACGAAACGGTTTCGAATTATGTGAATAATGTAAATTTATTTAAAAGAATGCAACCGAATCAGGATATATTTATCTTCAAAAATGTATATAATATGATTAAATTTATATATTTTATTTATGTACATTAAAACATATAATTTAAACATATAAAAAGAAAATATCAACAAAATACTTTTACGATCACCCATTTATAATTTTAACACAATTTATAAAAAATTTAATTACTCAATGAATAAGTGTCTATTGACAGAAGATTTTACTTTATTTTATCACCTCTCTGATATTTTTTACAATTAACTGCTACCTTGTCATCGTCTCTTTTTCATCTTTATGTGCATAATTTCTTTATATCCGGATATTTTAAAGTATGTGATACTATATACATTCTTCATATTAACATTAGTACAAACTATGAGATAATTTTGAAATATTTATAATTAGATAAAAAAAAAGTATTTTACAAAAAGTTTCAAGACAAAAGATTTGTATCTAATTGAAAAGATGATATATCCTGATTTTGTTAGTCATATATGATCTACATAAGATTACATTACTTCCAAGATTAGGCAAAACTTTTTGTTGAAACATTAACAACTTTTTTCAAATATCAAAAAGTTAATCAAGTGGAAAAAGATATAATTTTTAAGGTTTATAAAATTAAGACAAAAACTTATGTGTATAATTCAATGGAAAAGGTAAACCGTTAATACGGTTAAAATATATTTAAAAAGATAAATAGTTAATAAAATAATTAGTTAAATTATAATGCAGCTACAGAATCTAATGATTCTTTCTCTACTTTTTCATCCGTTGTTGATGTATCCATTGCTTCAAAAGGCTCATCGTCATTTATATTATTAATCATTGTGACATTATCATCTTCCTTTACACCATTTTTTGTTATTACTTCTTCAACTTGTTCTCTTTTTACTGAAGTTTCTTTTTCACCAATCTCCATTGGTACTTCATTCTCTGATTTCTTACCATTTTCTTCATTCTCTATATCCTTTTCTATCGTATCATCCTTCTTAATGTCATTATCATTATCTTTCTTACCTGATGAAATATTTACAACATCTTTAAAAAGATATACAAATTTAGGTTGGATACATGATAATTTTTGACCCTGTTCTGGTGTGATAAATGGTCCTGGAGGTGGTAATGGACTTTTGGTTGCTCCTACATTCTCATCTTTTGTAGTTAATCTTGATAAAATTTCTCTCTCTGTCATATGAAGTCTTTCCGCTACTGATGATAACTTGGCTACAGTTGCTGGTATTCTGGCTATATCATTTTTCATATCATTCAACAAATCTTCAAGTCTACCAATAACTTTGGTCATCAATGTCTTTGAATTCCTATCACCAGCCTTAGCTTTATCATTTAAATCTTGATGTGCTGCTACCAATGTTTCAAATTCAGCATGATGATTATCCAAATTTTTCAATCCATCTTCATCAGGCTGTTCAATATTCAAAAAGGCAGCTCTCCTCAATTGTTCTTCAATTATTAAAGCTTGTTCTAAAAGTTTATAACGACGTTGTAAAAATTTACTCTTAACATCTTGACTATTCATATTTGGTTTATCTTTTGCCAATGTCTCGAAAGGCTCATTTAATATGGAAAATCGTGGATCATTCATTATATCACCCATACGTCCATATCCATGAATAGTTATTCCATTTAATAACCAAAAATCATGTCTTCTATGCCATACTTCATATTCTGTTCCTGGTGTTACCTGAGCTTCTTCATTTTGCCACAAACCGTGTAACTCTGTGAATCCACCATCAGCAATATTAAATTTGAATGGTAACCTTGGTTTTTTAATTCCATTGATTAAAGTTTTTGGACGATTACTTTCCATAATATTATCAGTTGTATTTTCATTACTTTCTACTTCCATAATCTCATTCTTTGGATCTGTTGTCCCATCATTTGAAGCATCAGCCATATCAACATCATCATTGTTAGGTGATACCGATTTATCCTTTGTCTGAGACTCTTCATCATTATAAATCATATTTTCTCCACCAATTGCTTCAGCTTCAGCCTTCTCAACAGCCTCTGCAGCTTCCTTTTCCATTTTTTCTTTTACTTCCGGCATTGACCATTCTCCATTAAATGATTCAAATTCCTGTACCTTCCTTCTTATCAAACACATTATTCCCATCCTTGCAAGAATATGATGTCTACTAATCCCCTCTTTAGGAACACCATCACTAAAATATTCAGCATTCTCCGTAACTGGTTCACATAGATGTCTCATAAAGAGAGATGAATAAGCTTTAAAAACTCGTTCTGATTTTGATTTTAAATCTCTTGTCAACCATTGTGATTGATATGCATCTGATGGTGGCATACCCCACCTCATTATTGCATTATAGAAAGCTTTTCTTTGCCTTGGATTAAAACCTAAAACTTCCATCTGACCATTTACTTTACTAAGGAGTGGTGGTAATTTATCATCACCATATCTTTTTCTTTTTCTTGCTTCAGCAATACCATCAGCATCTGAATCACCACCTTCTGATTGATCATCTACATCAGAGAAATCTTCCGAAAATTCACCTTCATTTTCTATTGTTACTTGTTGCCATTCTTGTGTAGGACCATTAGCTGCATAATTGACCTGTTTACGGAGACGCTTACCTTTTCCAAGATTTTGTAATTCACTCTCTTGATCTTGTTCATAATGGTGACGAAGAAGTTTCTCCCAATAATCGGGATCTGGTTCATGATCATCCTGTTTGATTACTTCAGGTTCTTCTTCCTCTTCAACTTCCTTTGTTGCATAAGTCGCAACTTTAAATGTTGAAAGATATTCATCAGACCAATCTTTATCAACTTTCTCATTTGGATCAAATGGTTTTCTTTCTAACAACTTATCAATAGCTTCATCATCCCATACAATAGCATTTTCTGTTGGTTTTGGATCACCATTCTCATCTGTGTTATCATCATCCTTGAACAATTCTTCTGTTCCCCATCTAATTACATCATCTAACTCTGTCTTTGATAAAGATGGACCTTTGTTTGCTGTATTAGCTCTTACAACTAAATGATTCAATAACATTTTTTTCTTAGCAACAGAGGTAACTTTTTCTTCAACTGAATTTCTGGTTACAAAACGATAAACTAAAACAGTATTCTTTTGACCTAATCTGTGAGCACGTGAGAAAGCTTGTGTATCATTATGTGGATTCCAATCAGAATCATAAATAATGACAGTGTCAGCTGTAGCCAAATTAATACCTAAACCACCAGCTCTTGTTGATAATAAAAAGATAAATTGTTTAGCTCCTGGTGCATTGAACCTATCAATAGCTTCTTGACGTAACTGTCCAGTAATGCTACCATCAATTCTTTCAAATTTGTACCCTTCAGCTTCACAAAAATCTTCTAAAACATCTAACATCCTTGTCATTTGAGAAAATATCAATACACGATGACCTTGATTAAAGAGCTTTCTTAACATTTTTTGCATTACAACCAATTTTCCTGATGCTTTAACAAGAGCATTAATTTCATACAATCCATTAGGAGCTTTTGGTGCCTCTATTGATGCTTTAGCAAATAGGTATGGATGATTACAACATTTCTTAAGCTCCATCAATACATTTGTTAATGACATTGCTGTACCACCATTTTTAACATTTAGTGCTTCAAAATTCTTTGTCAATATATTCTTATACCATTTTCTTTGCATTGGAGCTAAATCTATTGGTACAATCAATTCACTCTTTGTTGGCATTCCTGTTAACACATCAGCTTTCAATCTACGTAACATATGTGGTCCAAGCATTGAATGTAACTTTTGAATTTGATCCTCTTTTGAGACATCAGCAAATTCTGATGTAAAATTTTCTAAATCATAAAAACTATCTGGACAAAGGAAATTAAGTAGATGGAATAATTCTTCTAAATTATTTTGTAATGGTGTTCCGGTTAACAATAACCTATATTCAATATCATATTCTCTTAAATTTCTGAAAAATAATGATTGATTATTTTTAAGTCTATGTGCTTCATCTACAACTAAAGCTCCCCATTTTATAGATGATAAAATAGCTTTGTCCATATTAATTAATTCATAAGATGTTAACAAAACATGAAACTTGACACTTTGTGGATCTTTCATCTTTGTCGCTTTTGGTCCACCTTTAACAGCTCCCTCAGCAAATGAAAATTCATGTTCTCTGATAACTGCTCTTGAATCTTTATCACCTGCATAAGTTACACAATAAAAGTCTTTACACCAAATATGTGCTTCACGTTCCCAATTAAGTAAGGTTGATAATGGTGCTGCAACAAGGAAAGGTCCTTTTGAAGCATTCTCTTTATATAATGAGTATAAAAATGTCATGGCTTGAACAGTTTTACCAAGACCCATCTCATCAGCAAGAATTGCATGTGTACCTTGTGAATAACAATGTCTTAACCAATTAATACCTTCTAATTGATATGGATGAAGTGTACCACCTGTTTCAGTGATATAATCTGGTTGTACTTCATGTTTCTTTTTAATATCATAGACAACTTTTTTCTTCTTTGAATCATCTTCAGTAATTCCATCTTCAATCTTTTTTGCTTCAATCTTTTTCTTAATAGCCTTTGGAATTGTGTCACCAGTCATATCATGTCTATGTTGCCAATATTTACAGATAGCAGTTTCATAACCAGGTATATCGAAATCATCTCTTTCCCAAGTTGATTCATTATATGACAACTCTGACCATTTGACAAGATAATCATATTGATTCTTACCATAATTTATATGATTAATGATTCTTTGAACGACAAGCCAATTAGGTTTCACTCCATATTTATAAAACCTATCATATAAATCAAGTGGGTCATGTGCCTTGTTTTTTCTATGGGCTCTCTCTTCATCACCATCTTCATCATTCTCATAATTGGGTGGAACTTCAGGATCATTCTTTCTAAAATATGTTCTCCAAGTTTGTGCATGATGTATTTCAACAGCCATCTCCGGTAACCAATCACAATGCCAGTGAGATAAATATTTCCACTTTATGTATAACATTCTTACTCTTCTTAAACCCAATTTTTTAGCTGGTCTTATACACAACATATCTCTCCTCTTTTTCTTCAGAGTTGGATCAGCTGTGTCAACTGGTGGTAATTCATCTTCCTTCCACGGTTCAGGATATTCCTTTTCATCCCACTTCCATGACAATATCTTATCTATCTTGTTCTTTGGTTCTTCGCACGTACACCTGGGACAAACATAATCTCCAACAGGTACTTCCGTTAATGGTGGATCATGACAATATCCATGGAAACTGTAGGTACAGGTTGTACAATACAACAAATTTTCACCTTCCTAAAAATATTTTTTTATTAGATTTATGATATCTAGTGAGTAGATTCAATTTTGATAAAAAAAAAATGAGATCACTGTAATTCGCCTTTCTGTGTCATTTTTGTATTATGATTACATAAGGGAATGTAGCATTTAGCCTTTAGTAATTTAAAATTCGTTGTATTAAACTACACCAAAATAAATGCATCATTAATCTAGCATCTTTTTAAAGCTGTCAAATTTAAACATAATGTAATGTTCAAATAAAAGAACTATTGAAAAAAAATAGTTCTAATATAGAGATGCATAATGAAGAACAGACCAAACATTGTTTAAAAGTGAATAATACTATTAACATTTGGTGTAAAAAGTTTTAAAATCAAAATATAAACCTAGCTCACCTTGCAAACGTAACAATATTGTTTATTATTAGAAACTCTTTCTTCAAATGCACATTCTTCTTCACAACCAGGACACATCCAATCTCCTTCTGGTGCTTCAGTCAAATTTGGATCAACACATGGTAAATGGTAAGTTCTTGGACAATAATCACATAATAATATTTCACCTCCTTGTCCACAAGATTCACAATAATCTTTATGTTCAATATTATCTAATTTAGGTTTTCTAAACTTATTAGCTTCAGCAGCTTGTTGTGCTTTCTTTTCAGCAATCTTTTGTGCTCTAGCAATCCTTCTTTCTTCCTTTTCTTTCTCAACAGCATCTAATTCTGTCTCGTGTTGTTTCAACAACTCTTCAAATTCATCATCAGATTCTTGTTTCTTACCACGTTTCTTTCCAGCAATTTTAATTTTTATTGCTGGAACAGATTTTTCTTTACTCCCTGCACTTCTATTATTCTTTCTCCCACTGGTATTGTTAGCCTTATTAGCATTAAATTCATTCTGTTGTTGTTTAAACTCTTTGTATTTTGCTAGCACCATTGCAACTTGCTTACTATTATCTGATTCAGGATTAAAGCATTCTATCTTCTCTCGATACCTTGTCTGATAATGTCGATACGACGTTAACTCTAAATAATCATCTTCTGTATATTCAATGGTTGGATTTTCCATATTATACTCTTCACAGACATCATCAATAGATTCAGGTTTTCCTTTCTTTGATTTTTTGCCTGAATTCTTGCCAGAAGATTTCTTTTTCTTTGTTTGAGGTTCATCTGATTGTATGTTACTTATTTCATCATCTGTCAATAATTGTGAATCTTCGGTCCCATCTAGTTGTGAGTTGTCCTGAGAAACATCATCACCAGCTGTTATTTCACTTTCTTCATCAGACATGATATGATACAATAATATTAATTAATTAATTAACTGAAATTATACAATTATTAAAATGGTAACTTTCCTTAAAGTACAATAAACAAATAAAAATAAAATCAATGAAACATGATGTAGAGGAAGTGTTGTGACAACAAAAATTATTCACTCTTTCGAAATAAGAATAAATTAAAATAAAACATTTGTTATTTCATAAAACAAGTTGTTCTTGAAAAATAAGCGTTTTTATAACAATAAAAGGGGTATTGATATATTATTTTCTTCAAACCCCAAAAGGGTAAACTAATAAAAGAAGATAATAAGTGTGAAACTAAAGTATGTTAGGAAATCGAGATAAATTAAGGGGAGCAGATATAATATATATATATTTAAAAATGCAAGCAAAATGGAATATTGTTGTGATGACTTTAAGCGGGGGGNGGGGGGAAAAATGATTGTCAATTAGGTTATATGGATGATGCTAAAATTAGCGCAACGCGTGGAGTATCTTTAATTTATAAAATGCGTATGTCGTTATAGAAAATGAAATATAGATATGTTGTAGAAGTTTTATTATATATATGTATATGTGTGTATGAGGGTATATATAAAGTGCAGTCAAGATAAAGATTATAATAATAATTTTTGAACATCATGTTTTTTTTTTAAAGTAATCAGGATGGTTTTATAAATTTGGAAGTAAATAAGTTTTTATGGGCATGGGTAATTTTTGAATTATTAACTAATGATCAATTTCGAAGTAAAGGAATTATATGGTTAAGATTAGAAATGTCAAAATAGTTAGCATTTTGATAAGGAGGGGGAATAAAAAATACTTCTTCTAAATCGATTAACAAATGAACATAAAATGTACCGAAGAATGCCGAGCGTCTCAGTTGGAAAAAACATAAACATTTAACTATTTGAGATGGACCTTGATAAAAGGGATGAGGTTATATATATACTGTCATAAGTGATGCATGCGAAATAGGGGATGTAATGTAAATAAATAGAATGCTAATTTATTTTTTATTATATTTAAAAAAGGTACAGGGGCTCAAAATAGGTTGGGGAAATTGATATCATTAAAAATCAGCATCCAAGGTAAAAGTACGTTCTTCTTCAGTGCACATAACCCCATATCTTTGATATTCAGAAACTTTCTTTTCAAAGAAATTTGTCTTTCCTTCAATTGAAAGGTTTACCATGAAATCAAATGGATTTTTAACCTTATAAATTTTTGGCATGTTTAGTTCAGTTAAAAGGTGATCAGCAACATATTCAATGTAGGTACACATTAATCTTGAATTCATACCAATCATATCAACAGGAAGAGCATCAGTTAAATATTCCTTCTCAATTTCGACAGCATTTCTAATTATTTCATGCACACGCTCTACAGACGGTTTATTCTCAAGATAACTAAACATGAGACAAGCAAAATCTCTATGTAATCCTTCATCTCTGGAGATTAATTCATTTGAATGACACAAACCTGGCATTAATCCACGTTTTTTTAACCAAAAGATTGAAGCAAAAGAACCAGAGAAAAATATTCCTTCAACAGCGGCAAAAGCAATAATACGTTCTCCAAAAGATGCATTCTTATCGTTAATCCATCTTAAAGCCCAATCAGCCTTCTTCTTGATAAATTCAAACTCTGTTAAAGCATTGAAAAGCTTATTTCTTTCATCAGTGTCACGGATATATGTTTCAATTAACTTGGAATACATCTCACTATGAATATTCTCCATAGCAATTTGAAATCCATAAAAGAAACGTGCTTCAGGGACTTGGACTTCTTTTGAAAATCTTTCAACCAAATTTTCATTGACAATTCCATCGGAAGCAGCAAAGAAGGCTAGGACACGAGATATAAAGTATCTTTCATTGTCAGTCATTGATTCCCAGTCTCTCATATCTTTTCCCAAGTCGACCTAATAAAGTAAACAACACAATAAAAAAAATCATTCAATATTTATATAAGACACTAACCTCTTCAACAGTCCAGAATGATGCAACAGCTTTCTTGTAAAATTGCCATATGTCATGATGACGAAGAGGGAAGATAACAAATCTATTTGGGTTCTCTTTGAGGAGTGGTTCAATAAATTCTGGTTCTTCCTTGGTCTCAGGAGCTTCAGATTGAACTTTTCCTTGACCCTGAAAATTATCCATTATTTTAGACTGCGAAATAGTATGATAGTTAACATAAATATGCTTCATACCAACGATTAAAAATTAAAATTTTACTACCATATAAATAAACATACCTCTACATTTTTGTTAGCAACATCCTTAAGATTTTCAATATTTTCAGTAAGTACCATTGTTGTTAAAATTAAGACAAAATATGTGTTATCTGGAAGAAACAAGTGATCAAAATAACCGGTATCAAAAAAATATGACAATAAAGAAAAATAAAATAACGGTGAAAATTCTATAACAAAAAAGTAATGAATAAATTTGACATAACAATTCTTTCAACAGACATTTATATACATCTTTTTGATTACTTGACGATCAATGGTATCATTGTTTGATTGTTCATAATGGCGCTTTTTTGTTTCTCTCCCTGTTGGTACTTTGAAGGGAAAAGTATTTGATAAAGTTGCAGAAAAATTATGACAGATCCCATGAAGAAAATAAAGTATTGGAAATATGATCATTTGTATTAGATACTAAAATTACCGCTTAAATTTTGGTTTGTCTGAAGATAGTTGTCAAGATTGTTTAAAGTTTATTCTATTCAAAAGAACAATGTCTGAGGAGTACCAGGAAGCATTACCATTGGCCCAGATTGTCAGGATTATGAAAAGAAAAGCCCCTAAAGGAGCACATTTTTCAAAGGTATTTGTTTAATTTTTTTTGTTATCATTAAATATTTATAATTCTAGGACTTCAAAAGTGCAATGGGTAGAAGTGCACAAATATTTATCTACTACTTGACATCAACAGCCCAGGAGTATGCTGCAAAGGATAAAAGGAAGAAACTTATGATTCAAGATTTAAGGAAGGCTGTTATGGCATTAGAGCTGGATCCATTGAATGTTGCAGTAAATGAAGTTATAAATATGATGACCAGCCAAGTTAGGGTACCAGTGGAGTTCGATAAGGATGAAAGCAATGAGAAAGTATCAGAAGAAACAGATACTGCTGCAGCAAATGAAAGTAGTGAAGTTGAAGCTGTACCAATGGAGTCATAAAAATTGTTTTTTTTNNTTTTTTTTAATTTGTATTTAATTGTATATCTAATTCATATCCTTTTTAATATCATGTACATTTAATTATTAGAAAGCTACTTCAGCTTTTTTACTTTTTATTACTTTCATTCTTATTAGAGAAATAGTCTTTATTCCAACAATATCTCTTATAACGACACTAGTATGCTTACTTTTTAAAAGTCTCAATTTTTTAGGAGTCTTTCTTATTACCTTTTGTTTTTAATTTATTGTCTAATTATGGATGTTATTCCACAGGAAATTTCTACAACGGTTGATCAACCACTAGATCTAATAAGATTATGCTTGAATGAGGTTGTTTTGGTTAAAATGAGATCAGAGAGAGAAGTGGTTGGGAAGTTGCATGCATTTGATCAACACTTGAATATGGTTCTATCGGATGCTGAGGAGACTGTTACAATTGCAGAGTTTGAGGAGAGTCAATGTGAAGATGTTTTCAAGCAGGTCAAGAGAATTATTCCAATGCTATTTCTTCGAGGAGACTCTGTTATTTTGGTTTCACCACTTCTTAAGACAACTTAATATCTATTTGTGTGTATAAATATACTAACCCTTGAATTTATGTATTTCAAATATAAGAATATGTAAATAATCATTTATTTTTATCATGTTATTTAAGGTTTAATGTCCTTAAAAGTATATCTTGTTTTTTTATAATCAACTTTTTTTTNTTTTTTTTAACAATCATTTCAGTTTTAAAATGGGTAAAAGAAAGCATCAGGAAATTGCTGTTATTGAAATTAAAGATGAAGTTTTTGATGTGAAGGAAGAAATAGAGGAAGTAATTCATGAATTGCCAGTTAAGAAGAAGAGATTAAGTCACCAGCCATTTATTGAGAACGGAGATGATGATGAGTATGACGTATGGTTAGTTTGTAAGGCCAAATCAGTATCAAATAGTGTGCTAGACGCCATAAAATTTCCAAGGCATGTAAAGGACAAACATTTATATGTAGAGTTTGAAGAAGATGGAAACAGCGAAGCGTGTGAGTGTGACTTTAGACCAGTACAAAATCAAGCTGTGATATTACAAAAAAGTAAGAAGAAGTTAAGCAAAGGAGAAGCTTCAGAATTTTGTGTTAAAGATAATATTGATGGTGTAGTATACATAACACCAGCGGATGAAGTTTTTTTAGATTTTCCATTACCGCCTGAAGATGATTATTCTACTTTGAAGAAGTAATTGAATTTTATTGTTATTGTTTTTTTGATTGTTATATTTTTGTTTATAGATGAATTAAGGATGGAAGCGTATAATTTTTTTGTTGTTAACTTTGAACCATATTTTATATAACAAATAGCGTATAAGGTTCATTAAATCTTCATTACTTTATATGTTATCATAATATATATTAAATAATTTTTATATATTAGTAGAGAAACAACCCAGTTATAAAAAAGATTTCATTTTGTTGGTTTCAAGGAGAAAATCGGGTCCTACAGTTTAGTATCTTTAAGATTCCAGTACAGAAATCTCTGTGGACTTTAAGGTACACTCAAGGGACACTTGAGAAGATACCAAATTTTCCCTTGTTTAATGTTGTTTCTTATTTTCATGATAACTCTTTTAACTTCTGATGTTTTTTCATCTTCTAATTAATTGATGCGAGTAATATATGTTTATTTCAGATACAAAAAATAAATGAAAGAAACATTTTCAGATGTAATACATTTTGCCGACACTTATAAAGTGAAAGGGGATTTAGGATAATTATTATTTGTGGTCATGGGCACCATATCCCATGTTTAATAACATGGTTACATTTTAATTTTTTTTTTCTGTTTATACATATTTTTTATAACTTATTTTTAAAAAAAAAAATCATGCCCTACTTGTCGTTTTAATATAGAAAATTTAAAAGGATTGTTAAATATATAGTCTTTATTATAATATTTACATAACAACAAAAATAAGGAAAGAATTGTGGGATGATAAAAAGTAGCTTCCTCAAAAATAAAAGGATATTTTTTGATTAATATTTTTTTTATCCATAAATTAATAGAATGATAAACCTAAACGCAATGAGCGCCTTTATTATTTTTCTTTTTTGATGAGAATTTCTCCATAATTTTTCTAATTATTTCAATTGGTATTGGAAGTACAATTGTATGATTGTGTAATCTTGAGATTTTTGTTAATGTTTGAAGATATCTTAATTGTATAGCACTAGATGTTTCCGATAACTTATCAGCTGCTTTTTTTAGACATAATGATGAGTCAAGCTCTCCTTTAGCAGATACACAGCGAGCATCTGCATTTCTTGATGCTTCAGCTTCTGCAGCTAATACCCGACACAATTCTCGAGGGAGACGAATATCTTTTATTTCAACTCTCTCAACTTTGATACCCCAAACAAATGTTCCTATAATAAGTTAAAATAATATTAATAGTTTTTATTTTATTTATTTTTATATTTGTTTATAAACAAACCTCCATCTAAAACCTCTTGGGCTTGAAGCGCTATTCCTTCCCTTTCGGCCATAATTTCACTTAATGTTCTTGTTCCCAATATATTTCTTAGAGTTGTCTGTGCAAGTTGTTTTGTACTTAGGTGTGCATCTGCAACTCTTGCTATTGTTGCCACAGGATCTTGTGTTCTAAAATAGACAGCCGCATCCACAGAAACGGTAACAGAATCTTTAGTTAACATCTCTTGTGATGGGACATCGTAGGACATAGTACGGAGATCAATTGTATGATGTTCATCAATACATGGAAGTATTAGTACAATTCCTGGTCCAATTTCTTTTCTACCTCTAAGTCTACCTAACCTATATACAACCTATATATAAGAATAGTATTATTAATAAATAATTTATGAAACAATAAATATCAAATTACCATTCTCTTATACTCCTGAACAATTTTGACACAAAAAAATAGTGAAAATGGCATTGTGAAGACAAAAATAATCCATGTTAGAGCAATCATAATATTATCACCGATATTAGGTTTTGAATATATATATTTAGAATCTCTCTTCAATATCAATCCTTCATGTCTCATATCTGAGTATTAAAATAAAAATTTATAAAATATTTAGAAGGGAAAAAAAAATTTATTGTTTTAATAAAAAAAAATATTAAATGAATAGAATAATATATATATGGTATATGTGTAGATTTACATTTGATGTATTTGTTTAAAAAGCTTAGGATATTTATAAATATAAATATTTTCCCTTATGTTTTAGGTATTTAATATAAATGAAAATTTAAGTTTTTCTTACTTTTAAGAAAACAAAATTTTTTTTATTATTAAATTAATGTTCATAAATAAGTGATGTTTTACGTTTTAAGATATTTTATTATTATTTTTAATGGAAAATGTATGTGTATATATAAATATATTAAGGAGACAGTTTTGAATAGTTAAATTCTATGATATAAATATATATTTAAACTTTGGAGGCGATAGGATAGAACCTTTTAATTGAAGAAGTTAGTAAAGTATTTCCTAAAATAAAAATGGTTCGAGATGGTGATGAGAGTTAATTAGGATTAAAACTTATAAAAATTAAGGGATAGATATAGAATGATTAAGAAGGTCAGAAATGAAATAGGAAGGAAGTGAATATTACTTGTATATTTATGTTATCTAGTAATTAAGGAAATATTATAAAATTTAGTCTCCACTTCTTCTTTTGATACATATTTAATAATGTGTTGTTAGGATGGATGTTATAATATATAAATTTGTTCTGATGATGGAGAATATTATCTCCATTTATTTATTATCAGAGATATTTTATGACAAGAATCAGTTGCCTAAAGGAGAGAAAAATAAATAGAAATAAACAAGGAGGTTTAAAATATATAGTAAAAGTTTGGAAACTTATGTTAATATGTTTATTTAAATGGACTAATTATAGATCTTAATAATAAAGACTTTTTATAGTTATTTAGAGGGAATAAACCATGTTATGCTTGTCGGTTGATAGATATAATTGTGTCTCCACTAAATGACTTTATAATAAAAATCCCAAACATAAAGTGGTTTTTGGAAAGTGTGGTCTTAAATATTTAAAAGATAAGAAAGAGAGTTTTTACTTGGAACAATTAGAAGGGTTAGATTTGTAGTGATTTTGAGGAAGTTAAAATTTTATAATATTCTGACAAAGCCACATTTTAATAAATGTACTTTACACGTAGATACGGTTATTGCCTTTAACCCCTTTTAACTATATGTATATATTTTCATTACTAATATTTTAAAGAACCTCCTTGTATGAGAAAATTAATTAACAATTTTTTGACAACCCATTGACAGATTACTTTAACTTTGGTATTCCTATAGCACATATGATACATGAAATGATCAAAAAACCTTATTATCATACATAATATATCTTTTAACTAACAATCCTTTTTCCATCTTTATCACGCTAGATAGTTTATATAAAAATATAACAATTTTTTAGTTAGGTATATATATATATATAAATTTAAATGTTATAAAAATATTTGATAAATTTACTTTACTCACTCTCTCTCTTTTTTTTTGTGTCTCTTTTATCCCCGAAAAATACTATACAATATGATAAGAAAAAAAAAAAGTTTTCTGGAAGTGTATTCTTTTTAAAAACTTTGGCATCTTTAAATTGTTGAATATACATATGTAAATATGTATATAAATTTTAAGAGAGTTAATATATATGAATGAATGAATTATGATAAAATAATGATAGTATAAATGTAACTTTATTTAAAGATAATAAAAGATATTATGATATGAATGAGTACAAACTTTTTTACAACAATACTGGTATTGTCAAATGGAAGAGTTTATAAATAGTCTTATATATATATATATGAGATGAATTATATATAATATAATGAGGAGGGAAAGATTTTATGAAAAATGATAGTATAAGAATGATAGATACATTTTTGGAATTTTTTATTTTTTTACCAATATCTTTTATGGAATAAAAAATATCAAATGATTAATTTGATATGAATATTTTGGTATAGTTAATGCATATGTCGGGATAGAGAAAGGAGGATAATAAGAATAAAATTGTAAACATTAGGATCAGGTTAATGACAAGAAGTAATGGGTTTTTAATGTTATCATAAGTAAGCATATAACATGATGGGGTTTAAATTTGAAATATAGATATAATTATCATTATTTACCGAGTATACTTTTTATGGGAATATTTTAGCTTTAATTGTAAATAAATAAGAAACAAGAATATATTTGAAAAGGATTTGAAACAAAATGATATATGTATATATATAAATGTTTTATGTAAGGAATCAAGATAAATTTTATCAAATTAATTTCATAAAGAGTGGTTCTCTTTTATAAAAAGCTAATCTAAACATTTTTTCTTTATAAAAATATTTAAATTTTAATGTGATACCATATATATTTGGAAAGTTACATTAGCTTAAAAATATAATATTTATCATTTCAAGTAGAAAAGTTTTACATTAAAACGGAAAGATACGATAATATTTTATGAGTAACGGTATACATTTAAAATGATAACAAAGAGGAATATTAATTTATTTTAACACTTTATATTTTTTAATTGATATTAAAAATATCGCTTTTTAAGAATTTAAATTAATTTTACACTCAAATATAATTAAAACGTTTAAAATATAATGGCTTTTCAATCGCATTAAACAGCTCTCTTATCATACATATAATAAATAATTAACAGTATATTGGATTAGAAGTACTAATTGCTTTCATTAACATTTTATTATTATCCAATCATATTAATTTAATAGATTCAAAAAGTAATCATATTTATTCTTTATTTTTAAAATAAAGATATTTGTGTTAAAATTTTTGTTATCACAAAAACAATAACATGTATTCTTAATTTGTATTCCTTAACTTTTGACTTTTTTATTGGAATATTTTTTGTGTTAAGGATTACTACACCAATAAACATTAATATTCTTAATGTAAAAACAATTAGAAGTTAAAATGCTATCATTTATAAACTTAACGATATTTGGTTGATAAAGGCCAATTTGATAACGAAAACCAATAAGAAGGGAGAAAAAAATTAATCTCACCATTATCTTTAACATTTCAAAGTTAAAGTGAAAATAAAAGCTGCCCTTTCAAGATAATAAAACAATTTCAATGAATATATAAAAATACTAATTATAATAACAACCATTATTAAATATTCAAAGACGTAAATTATAAAATTCTTCTGATTTTAAATACTTACCAAAAGAAGGTATAAAAGCTGATAAATAATTTTTCTTAATACGATTAATTTCATCTATTTGTTTAAATTTTTGTTCTACNGATTTTTGTTCCAATGAATCTTTAGATATTGCTATTTGATAACCTTTCTCATAAATATCTTTCTTAATACTAATCATTTCTTCATAACTCGTTGGTTTATTCATATCCATATACTCTTTAAATGTTGATTCATATGCCTCTGGTAGTATTGATAATTTAAGAAGAGCTGCCAAATCTATTATAGTGATACTATCCTTACCACGAATGTAGTTAAAATATTCTGTAGTATTAATATGTTCATAAAGTTTTCTTATAGAGAACATAGAATCCTTCGTTTGATTGGATAAAATTTCTCCTTCAATTTTTTGTGGTGTAGTCTCAATTCCTGAAATATTTCCTTTCTTAACATTAATTTTTGCTAATGATAAAATATCATTAATTCTAGCACGAAGTTCTATCCTTTCATTGTTATCATTCGGTTGATTCTTCCATCCAATTTTATTAATAAGTGGTAAATATAATTTAATAATTAACGAGTTGAAATGTTCAAGCAACTCATAATCCTTATCTTTTTTTAATTCGTAATTAATTTCTCTAATTGTATTATCTAACTTTGTATGTAAATCTGTATCTTCTTCAAATTTTGTTGCATTAAGGAGTTTTATCAAATTTTGGCATTTTAATTTATTTATTGGTATCAATTCTAAAATGTCATTTGATAGTCCAAGTATGTTTAATATTGAAAGCTTTTTATTCCTAATAGCTACAAACAACTGTTCAAGCATCTCTTCACTATATTCAACTCTATAAAATCCTATTACTTCTGGATTAATCATAATTATTTCTAAAGGATCAATATTTTCAAGGATAACAGATTCCTCTCTTTCTTTCATCACAAATAGATGTTTTGACAAATTGGTAGAAGTTAATAATATATTCACAGGAATATGCCATACCTGGTTGTAATCATTATTTTCGGTTTCATTAAAAATATAACGCTTTTGTTTAAACTTAAGAATTCTTCTGTTTCCTTCTATTTTTTGTGATACTGAAACAATAGGATGCCCAGCTTCTTTAGTCCATGTATTCATCATCCTATGTATATCTTTTCCAGAAACATCCTGAAAAACGTCCCAAAGGTCTTCAGTAATTGTATTATTGTAAGCATGTTTCTTTATATACAACTGAACACTTTTCTGAAAGTCATCTTTCCCAATGTAATTTCTCAACATTCTTAATACTGCTCCTCCTTTGTCATATGAAATTGCACCATAAGCTGATGCAAGAGTTTTAGTCTCATTTTGAGGAATATCTAATGAATGTGCTGTTACATCAGAATCAGCATGAAATGCCTTAAAAATTGAATCCTTTAAATATTGGTTCCATATCTTCAATTCAGGATAACTATGATCAACAGCAGCATACATTAAATAGGTTGCAAATCCTTCCTTTAACCATAATTGATTCCACCAAGCCATTGTTACAATATTTCCAAACCATTGGTGAACTGCTTCATGACCAATAATTGTTGCAACATTCTTTTTGTACTTGTGATATTTTTTTATTGTTGGGTCCATCAACAAAAGATTTGTAGTAGATATTACTAATCCAGTATTCTCCATCGCACCATAAGCAAACGTAGGAACACCAACCATATCTATTTTTGTTAGTGGGTAATTGAAATCAAGATATTCATTTAAATAGTTAAGGCATTTGATGCCAGTATCCAAACTAAAATTGCCATGATGTATTTTTTCTGGAATACTATAGACACGAACACGAGTGCCACTTTTCAAATATCCCTAAAAAATTTAAAGTAAAAATTAAAAGAAAGAAACATACCTCTATAAACTTCAACTCTCCAACTACAATCGCGACGATGTATGTTGACATGTACATTGTAGATTCAAAATATACGCGCGTAGTACCATCACTCATCTTTTCAATACCTTTCATCCTGGCATTTGATAAAGCTGTTAAATTATCTTCAACTTGAAGACTAATCTCGAAGGTAGCCTTGTAATGTGGTTCATCAAAACATGGAAAAGCTTTCCTTGCATGTGAACTTTCAAATTGTGTTGAAGCTAGAAATTTTTCATTTCCATTAGAATCAGTATACCTAGATAGATAGAAACCATGTGCATCTTCAGATAGTTTACCATAAAATAGGATTCTTAAGTCAACACTTTCTTTGGTTATATTTATTGGAAAGTAAATTTTTATTTGTTCAAGATTTTCTTTGATATCAAATTTCAATGAACTATATTTTTTACCTCCATATGTTGAAAGTGATATTGCTTTGATTGTAAGATTTATAGCATTGAGGGAAATGTGATCAGTTTTGTTTTTGATAAA
>LM523196.1:62276-73864 GCA_000941615.1 Parastrongyloides trichosuri
TCCTGACTGGACTATTTTCATTTACATGGTTCTGACGATATTGTTGTGTGGAGCGATTTGATGGCCTACCCATAGGAAGAATCTTTAAAAAGACATCAATGTTACCTTTCCCGGCCTTCCTTTCCACTGTCCTCTGATATCTTGGGGAGTCCCGACTTCTCCCTCATTGTTCTCCCTATTGTTTCATCACTATAATATTTTTGAATATTAGTTTGAGTGATAACAATATAAAATAAGCTAACATAACATCTTACCACATTCGCAATGTTAGCTTTTATCATAGTTCTATTCATAATCAAATTAATTTATTCAGAGTCAAAACAAGTAGCCAATAATGACGAATATTGTCAAATTCCACATATCAATCCATGGGCAGATAAGGTTATAAACTATTTAGATGTCGACGTAAGAAAGAATGAATGTGTAGAGACATACGACAATGTTTACTACAAATTGGAGGATGGGATATTATCAAATCATGTTAACAAGAGTAATGATACTTTTTGTACATACAAGTGCCTTTATCCTGATGGTGATAGTAACTTTATAGATGGTGTTGAAATTAAACTCAAAGATCCTGTTGTTTTGGATTGTGATGTCTTTCAAATTAAATGTTTTGATAATTTTAAAAACCCTGTATTTCTTGATTTTCTTTATCACATACGTCGAAATGGGACTAATAACGGGACTGTTTTTGAATTTTTAGATCAGAACTATGAAATACCAAATGATATTAAAAGGTATGATGTACACATAATTGTTATAGATTCATTATCATATGGTCAAGCTGTAAGGGCACTAGAAGAAACAAGAAATTTTTTGATTAATGATTTAGATGGAATTGAATTTAAGTATCACAATAGTCAAAATGATAATAGTTTACCTAATTCCTATGGATTCTTATTCAATAAGCAGGAGGAAGATATAATTGATACATTTGGAGATGGTGGTACAAAAGTAAGAGATTTTCCAGAGAATGGAATTTGTAATACACCGTTGGATGAGACAACTTATATAATAGATTATTATCGACTTATGGGATATGATACTCTCTTTGGAGGTGATTACTCTGGGTATGGATTGTTTTCCTTTCCTAATTGTACTGGTTTTAAAAGAACAAGTTATAATCATTTTCTAAGGCCACTACAGTTAATTAGGAGCTTCGTTCAATTTCGTGATATGTTCAATGCTCAAAATAAAGCTAAATGTGAAGAAAATGGTTATTTTATTTTTAAGTATTTGGAACAATTTTTGAAGAAGAATTCTACTAAACCAAAAATCTCTTTAACATGGAGTTGTGATATCATGCATGATGATTACAATGTGTTGTATGAGAGCGATAACCAAATATATAAATTCTTTAAGAAGAATAAAGATACATTTAATAATTCTTTCACGATATTGATGGGTGATCATGGTCATAGGATAGGAAGATTCTCTTTAACAAAAGTTGGTGAATTTGAGCATAACAATCCTTACTTTTTGATCAGTCTACCATTTAAATTAAGAGAAAATAAAGAGTTGATGACTAATTTGAAAAGAAATAGTGACAAAAGAACTTCTCATATGGACATCTATGCAACATTATTGGATATTTTAACTGAAGCTGGAAAGAATAATTTTAATGATCTAAAGCCTTTTAATTTGTCAAAGGTTGTCAGAGATAAGATAAAAGGGAAAAGTCTATTGAGACCATTGCCTGAAGAACCAAGATCATGCTTTGAAATGTATATACTTCCTCAATATTGTATGTGTCAAATATTATTTAAAGATTTATCTAAAAAAAATGGAGATGAATACGATAGGCTAAGAGAGAGTTTTCAAAATGAAATAAACAAGAAAATTGTTGATGGTGGATTATCTAATAAATGTATGAAGCTTTCAATTAATAACGACTCAGAATTCAAAGTGAAAAAAGGTACCAAAAAGAATGGTGATGCAATTTATCAAGTTTCAGCTGTAGCATATCCTGGAGGAGGGCATTTCAATGCAATGTTTGATAAGGAATTTAAGTTAATTGGTAATGAAATAAAAAGATTGGATAAGTATAAGGAGCAAGCAGAAGTTTGTGAGACATTATCACCAAATAGAAAATATTGTTATTGTATATCATTGCACCACAATTATTAAGTAATTATTTATAATAGTAAAAGATAAAAAAAAATTTGGATTTAAATTTATCTTTGTCTCAATAAACTTCTAAACTATTGCAATAAAAGACTATTGGTAAGTAGTAAAAATATTTAAAAATTTCATTCCCTATAAGATACAAGTGTACATTTTAATGTGTTTAATTTAAAGTCATAAAGAACATTGTAATAGATGTGTTTTTTAAATTGATCATTTCACCAAAAATAGATTAAATGATTTGGAAATTAAAACCTAATGACTAGCATAATCATGATACGATAAACTTTTAATAAAAATAATAAAAAATACATTAAGAAATATTTTTTTTATTAACCAAAAGTATTTCAATTTTTACAATCTAAAAGAATGAAGAGTTATTTAGAATTTTTCCATGATCCCGGGAAGATGAAATTGGACAAAGATATTACTATTGTATTCTTAAAAAGTAGTAACCATTTTATTTATTTTTTCATTTTTTTGTAATCTAAAAAATAGATATTAATATTTAATTAGAACATACTCTTTCAAATAAAATTTTATAGTAATATGTTTTGTACTTGTAAAGGTCGATACATTTTTATTGGGCATGTAAAAAATAAGTAGAGAGTTGAGTACAATAAAATTTAACAATATTAAATTTATATAATCAATCAAATACTTTTTTGGTTGTTGAAAATAATATTTTAATAAAAATATTAATTATTTTGAATTAGTTAAATTGAAGCATTCAAACAAGTAGTAGAATAATAATCAAGAATCTTATAGCAATAGTCAATGTATATTTTGTACAAAATGTCATAATAATAATTTATCTCCTGAAATAAAAGTTTAGGATAAATCAACAATTTTAATGAAATACGTAACAAAAATATGTTTTAAAAAATAATAATTCTTATCGTTGTCAAAACAGTTTTCTGTTATAAACTTCCCCTTTCTTATAATTAACCCATGTTTGTCTCTCACCTTCCATTTACATATGAGTATACCTACGTACAATTAAATGTGTACGCATTTTATTATTTACAATTATAACTTTTAAATAATATATAATTATATTATACTTTAATTTTATATATCCACATAAACCAATTTTTGATACAAAAGGTAAAGGGGTGCCTTCAAACAGCCACGTCTAATTGGGATGTATGTGTAGATGACAGTTGTTTTTATAATGGACACATTTATGTAGTAAAAAAGAGTGTTTGCATACCCTTCATTATTATAATCATTATTAACAAAAAAATCATCATATTTATATCATTTTTTTTTNAAATATATATTTCTAACATATATTATTAATTGTCATAAATGATTTCAAAATATAGTTATAAGGTTTATCAAAAAGAGAAGATTCCTAAGATAAGGATTCATACCAAGATTTATCGTTTAATTTTAAAATCAACATACTTTTTAATGAGATCAAAACTAATTTTATACTTATCAATAGCAACCTTTATCCTGTTATGGCAATATTTAACAATAAATAGTGATATAGATAATATTTATACAAAATATTTACCGATAAAGGTTGTTAAAAAACCTCAACAGATGACACCACAACCAATTGAAAAAGACGATGATAAAGTAAAAGAACAGAAACAACCACAAAGAATGAAGCAAAAAGAAACAAAGATAGGGATAAAAGATGGAATCTGTAATATGAAAAGTTATGAATTATTTTCTCCAGACTACAAAAATTTAATCTCCAGCAACAAAGATAATCATAAATCCTATGAAGATGAAGATTGTGAAATAAACTATAAGAATAATTTTTATACTTTACAAGATGGGATATTATCTTCCAAGGGAAGGCATATAAAATGTCAATATAGTTGTAAGTACCCTGATGGTGATAGGGAAATAATTGATAGTGACTTTATTTCTTTCGATAATTCTGTCCTTCTTCCCTGTGATGTATTTCAGTTGATGTGTAACGATCTTGTTAAGAATGTTTCCTATTATGATTTTACTTACCATATAAGAAGGTTAAATAATATAAACGAGTATGAACCTTCCTTCCTGAAGAAAAAGTATAAGATGAGTGGATTTATTAATAAAAGGTATGATGTACATATTTACGTGATAGGATCATTATCGCGGTACCAAGCATTAAGATCGTTGAAGGAGACAAGGAAATATTTATTGGAGAACTATTTTGGTGTTGAATTTAATTATTTAAATGTTCATCAAGGGAATGGGCGTTCAAATGGGTATAGTTTATTGTTAAATCGTGTTGATAAAAATATTTATGATATATTTGGTTTAAAAAAACCAAGAATCAATGATTGGGGTAGGAATGATGCATGTAAAGTACCATTAAGAGAAGATACATATTTGGTAACACTATTTAGAAAAATGGGATATATAACACTTATAGGAGAGGATGCTGAAGTGTATGGATATTTCAATTGGCCAAATTGTGTTGGATTTATCAAAAATGTAGCACACCATTTTTTGAGACCATTCCAAATATTGTTTGGTTACAAGGATATTCAAACATTTGTTGTGGAAAAATTTGTTGAGAAATGCCAATTTTATGGGTTTCATATATTAGAATATTTAGAAAAATTTTTAGATAGATATTATCATAAACCTAAGATGACTTTGTTGTGGCAGACAAATATTATGGATGAAGATATAGAGAATAGTTATAAAGCAGATAAATATTTTGCCGAATTCTTTGAGAACGTCTATGAATATTACAACAATTCATTCGTCTTTTTTATTGGTAATCATGGGTATCAAAGAAAAAATTATCTTGATACTGGGATAGGAAGTTTTGAAAATAAAAATCCATACTTCTTCCTTTCTGTTCCATATGAATTGAAGAAGAATAAGGAATTGATAAAAAATTTAAAAGAAAATTCAAATAAACATATATCCTTTCTGGATATTTATGCTACAATTCTAGATATTTTAACAGATGGAAGAAAAAATAATTTTAACAAGCTTACATCATTTGATCTTTCTAATACTGTTAATTTTAAAGTAAAAGGTTCAAGTTTATTTAGACCAGTTAAGAAGGGAAGAACATGTTATGATATGTATATTTCATATGAGAATTGTCTTTGTGAAACTCATTTTGAGGAATTGGATGAATCTTATCGAAAGGAAAGGAAAGAATTAAAGAAAGCTTTTGTAATGGCTATAAATTCTAGAATCAACAGTGGAAATGCATCATTAATTTGTGAAGAGTTATCATTGGATAAAAAGGAAATTTTTAAAGTTAGGAAAGCAATATCTGATAAAAATGATGTAGCATATGAAGTTGAAGGAGTAGTTCAACCAGGAAACTTGAAATATAAAGCAACTTTTGACAAAAAATTTGCTTTAGTTAATAATGTAATTGAGCTTTTAGCATATGAAGATAAAAAGAAATTCGATTGTGCTAAAGGTAAGAGTTTTAGATATTTTTGTTCTTGTAAAGAGGTTATAAACAAACAATAAAAATATATTTATTTTTCATGATAATGACTTTTGAATAGTTATTTGAACTTGATTATATAAAATAAATATCTATATTTGCATGTGACCTAATGGATAAACAATTGATTATGATAACAAACAATGCTTATATAGGATATGTGAAAATGAGGTTTACGTTTAATATAAATTGTTTTATAAGAAGCTTTAAAATATATTTTAAGGTATAACCTAATAAATGTTTTTTNTTTTTTTTTACATAATAGTCAAATATTTCGAAATAATCATTTAAAACGTATAAATTATTTCTTTTCTCGTTGATCATTATCATTTATCAAACGATGGACAAAATATTTAACAGATTGGGTAAGTCAATAAAAAATATTTATCTATTTACTTTTAGGCATATATGGCATAATTTTTATCTTTATCATTAACGTTATAATAGTTTTTTATGCTACCAGTAAATCATTAAGATACAAGGAAGTTACGACAAAATACAATAAATCTCTCAAATGTACAATACCAACATTTGATATTTGGAGTAGTGATATTAAACAATTTGTAAAAAGACGCCAAAAAACGAAGGAATGTATAAAAAGGTACACAAATGAATATTATGAAATAAAAAATGACTACTTAAGTTTACATCCAAAGATAAAGGAAAATATAAAATGCCATTATATAAAACTTTTACCTAAAGGTGATAACGATTGGGTGATAGGAAAGAAGAAACCTCTAAACCAACCAATTAAAATGGATTTTGATATTTTCAAAGTTGTCTGTATCGATGAAAACAAAAAAGTTGTATTTAAAGATATAAATTATCACGTACGAAGGCTAGAAATTACCAATAGGACAGAAAAGGTATCCTTTTTAAGGGATGGTTATGGAATAGAGAACAGAAATAAAAAGTACAGTATTAATATTTTTGTCATAGACTCCTTATCTTATTACCATGCTAAAAGAGGATTAACGAAAACAAGGAAATTATTATTAAAAAATTATCAATCTATTGAGTTCCCATTGTTAAATAGAATTTCTGACAATAGTAGACCCAATGCTTATGGTTTTCTTATGAATATGAATAGGAATAATATATCAAGTCTGGATGGAGATAAGAAACCAATTTTTAGTGATTTTGGTGAAGATGATCCATGCCGTGTACAGTTAAAGGATGATACTTATATAGCAAAGATGTATAGAGATATGGGTTACATAACAATGAATGGAGAAGATTATATTTCCGGAAGTGTTTTTAGATGGAATAGGTGTAAATCTTTTATTAATGAACAATATGACCACACCTTAAGACCATTCCAATTAGCTAGGAGAATAAAAAGTTTCAATTTAATAATTAAAAAAAGTTTAGAATTAAAATGTTTGAAATATAATTTTTTTTTGCAAGATTATATGAAACAATTTGCTGAAACCTATAAAGATAAAGCTTCTTTTTCTTGGATATGGGCAACAGATGTATTGCACCATCATCTGAATAATATTTATGAATATGATGACATGTTAGAGGATTATTTCAAGGAGAATGAAAAAACATTTGAAAATAACTTCCTTATTATTATGTCTGATCATGGTTTCCGATTAAGCGACTTTCAAAGAAGTGATATTGGAAAATATGAAGCGAATAATCCTTATTTTATGATTTCCGTTCCGAAGGATTTAAGGGATAATGATAGTTTAATGAGAAATTTGAAGTACAATTCTAAAAAGCTTATTTCACACATGGATGTTTATGCAACACTTCTTGATATTTTAACTGAAGCTAGAAGGAGTAACTTTAATGACATGAAACCATTTGACTTATCTACGATTGTAAACTTTAAAGTAAAAGGTAAAAGCTTATTAAGATTATTACCAAGAAAGAATCGAAGTTGTTTTGAGTTATATATTCCTTTGGAATTCTGCCTGTGCTCTATAAATTTTGATCCATCCGTTGAAATAACAAATTTTGAAGAAAACGTACTGAAGATTAATTTTATTAATAACATCAATACCAGAATAGCAAATGCCAATTTGACTGAAGAATGTGCTGTAAGAACAATAAATGAAAAAAAACCATTTAAAATAGTAGCTGCTTATAAAAATGACAATAGTAAAATTTATAAAGTTGAAGGATACTCTTTACCTGGAATTGGATTGTTTTTAGGAATATTTGATAGCAATTTTAAATTGATAAGTAATGAAATACAAAGAATAAATAAATATGGAGAAGAATCGGATAAATGTATTGAAGAACAACTTAATAGTAAATATTGCTATTGTAAAAAATTAATCCAAGATTCAACAAAGTAAAAAAATTAATAAAATCGATTATTTTAAGAAGTAAAATTAAATATATTAGTTTCCTTAACATTATTACATCCTTATTTCAAAGCGACAATAAAGGTATATAATGCAAGGATTAAAGCATGGACAGAAAAAAATTTATTAGTAAAGCAATAGTAAAAAAAATTCAATAAAACTGAATAAGCTTTATTGAAATTAAAAAAAAATTATAACTTCTTCAATTCATTCATTTCAATAAGTTTCCTTCTTAGAAGTTTACCATTTGGAGTTCTTGGAATTTCAGAAACAAATTCAAGACCACCTTTTATATGTTTGTAAGGGCTGATAATTTTATGAATCCAATTTAATATATCTGTTTCCTTAACATTCTCACATCCTTCTTTCAAAACAACAAAAGCTTTTGGTACTTCACCACATCTTTCACAGCTAATTCCAATTACACCACAATCAAAAACAGCTTCATGTTTCTTTAATTTGTCTTCAATCTCATTAGGTGATACTTGTAAACCATGAACTTTAATTAACTCTTTTATTCTTCCAGTAACATAGTAAAATCCATCTTTATCAAAAGAAACTATATCACCTGTATGAAGCCAACCTTTGTAATCTATTGCCTCTGCCGTAGCTTCTTCATCATTGAGATAACCTGATATAATTGAATCTGACTTTAACCATAACTCACCAGTCATATCCGGCTCAAATATTTCAACAGCCATCTCTGAATCAACTACCTTTGCTTCAAATCCTGGTAACAATTTCCCAATACTACCCAACTTCTTATCATAACATTTTCCATCGACATTTCCTAGGGGTGTTATATGACTAAGGACACACAATTCTGTCATTCCATACCCTTGTAACAAATTTTCAATTGATGGGAATGTTTTTAAAAATTCTTCACTCATTCCTCTCCCCAGTGGTGCACTACCAACGAGAGCTGTCCTAACTGAACTGACGTCATACCTTTTCATAATATCTTTGTTTTTACAGAAATAATTTATTATTGAAGGAACAATGTTGATAGCATCAATCTATAGATAGTAACTTTTAAAAAATAACATATCAAATAAACTTACACGATACTTCTCAATAATTTCCAATGTCAACATAGTATTAAATTCTTCCAGGATAATTGAATGATGGCCCTCCAGTAAACAATAACATAACGGCCAAAAACCACTAACATGAAAGAATGGCAATATTGCTAAGGTAGCCCTTTTAACTCCATTACTGATTTGATCAAAAAGTGCATGTTTTAAAATAAAAGTAATACAGCTAAAATTTTTATGACTAATCAAACAGCATTTTGGATTCCCAGTTGTTCCGGAAGAGAATGGTGTAATTAGAATATCGTTCATCTGTATGTCAATGTTTGGAAGTATCTCTTCAACCTCATCAACTGATTTATTGTTCCATAATCTACATAATGAGTCATAATCTTCACCAATTTGATTTTCCTTCTTATCAATAAGTATAACTTTTAGAATATCAATTAAATGTTCAATCTTGTAATAACTCTCCGAATGTGCCACAATACATTTTGCATTTGTTAACTTGACGAAATAATCAATCTCTTCTTTAGTTGAGACTGGATTGACTGGAGATATTGTAGCGCCAAGTAAAGCAGTTGATAAAAATATTTTAACAAACTCAATAGAGTTAGGTAAAAGGACAATGACAATATCCTTGTTCTTTAATTCAATCTGATTAAAGAAAGCTGCCGCCAATTGGTAAGATGTCTTTCTCAAATTTTTATACGTAATAGACTGCTTTGTTACATAGTTAGTTAGAGCAACATTGTCATCATGATTTTTGGCGGTATTTAATATTTGAATGTGATAAGGTTCTTTGGAGTATGAAATAAACATTTTATCTTTGGATATTTTTAAAATATGAAAAATGGGAAATGATTTTTATCATATATTTTTATTCCTTTTGTATGTTTTAATTTGTTATCAACATTATATCATTATTTTTTAATTTAAGCTTATTTGAGATATCATTATTGCCTCTCATTTTTCACATTTTTCTCTCCAATTGAATAAAAGTTGTATGGAATAGGAATATTGATGTTGCTTAGCAACAGTATCAGTTTTATCTAAGTCTTTTTATTATTTATGTTATATTTTTAGTATCAAGATAATTTTTAATAATATCTATTTAAGAATGTCATATCGTGATTTGAGAGGTATTGTTCAAATTTTTTTGTCCCCATATAATAAGCTAATTTTTTAGATGCAACAGAAATATTACGATCATTAGGTTTCCCTAGAGTTGTATCAATAGATAATTTTCGTACTCCAAATTTTGGTTTATTAGCTGAGATATTGGAATGGATGATTGGGAAGTTTGATGGTGACCTGAAGATGAAGACAAATTTGGAACATGAAAATGATAGAATCTTGTTTATAAAACAATGTGTTATGATAATGTTACAGAAGGGGAGGATAAGAATGAATCCGAAGAATTTATATCAAGCTAATGGGATGGCTATTAAAGAGATAATGCCAGCATTAAGATTATTGTATAACCCAATAAAGTCTTTTGATAATACTACTAGCAACAGTGTTAATGATGAAGCATTAGGGAGATTAACAGAAATTAGATCAAAGATCAATGCCAATAAGCAAGAAATAAGAAGGTGCAATATATTAGCGGGAGAGATACCTCAAAGCGGTGCTATGTTATATGAGATATTGAGTAAAGAAGTGGATTTAAAGAAACAAAGAACATTTGTGTTGTCACAGAACTTGAATGTCAGTGAAGTTAATAGGATTGTTAAAGGATCATTGGATAAGAAGGTGAAAGAGATAGAGGAATTAGAAGCTAAAATGGCTAATATTAGTAATGATGAGGATAGTTTGGATAGTAAGATTGAGAAAAAAAGAAGAGAATATGAACTTTTGGAGAAGAGATTAGTAAAATTACAAAGTTTTAGGCCACAATATATTGAAGAGTATGAGAAGCTTGAGGTTAAGTTGAAAGGATTGTATAGTGAATATGTAACAAAATTTAGAACGTTAAGTTACTTACAAGAACAAGCATGGGAGATTGAAAAAGCCGAGAAGGAAAGGAATATTAAATCTGAAACAATAATGAGGCAACAAGTTGAAAAATTGAAAGATGAGATATCTCAATTACCGTTTGTTTTACAATATTTGTTATGTTTTTTTTTAAACAATAAATTATTTTCTAGGTTAAGTGATAATGAACAAGAAAATACAACAAAAAGAGAAGAGAAATCATTTGGTAATATGCTCGGAGCAGGTTTAAGTGATGATGATGAATCAGAGGATGGAAGTGAAGAAGATTCAAAAGAAGAATTTAAAGATGATGGTGTTTTTATAACCGATGACGACTCACTTAATGAAGATAACATAAAGTTCAATGACATTGATTCAGAAGATGGTTTTTAAGAATGAAATACAGACAACATGAGAAAAGATTGTTCTGACCATGCTGTCCATATACCTTCAATGTTAACAACTAAATATAAAATTGAAGCTTTTAAATGCTCTCTCAAACACAGTTAATCCATTTTCAAGATTCATATATCCTTATATTGGAAAATACATGTACTTAAGCAAGTACTATTTAGTGGACAATAAGTAGACTGGGTTAGTAGTTAAAGATTGACAATTTTTTCTTCATCAAAATGATTAATGTTTTCCAGAAGGCCAAAAGACTTGAAATGTTGAATGCCAAAGGTAACTTTGAGATGGAACGAACGC
>LM523196.1:74164-126627 GCA_000941615.1 Parastrongyloides trichosuri
GTTACAAATATTTTCTTTTTAGAGGACAATGGTCCAGAACGACAACCTGCAAATATTTCGATCGCATTAAGAGTTCTAGATAATGTTCAAAATATTGTTCCCGATACAACGACAGACTCAAAAAATATGTCTAAATTTTTGGCCAATTAAGTATTAAACTTATTATTAAAATATTGTATATTTTTAAAATATTTACTTTATGCTTATCTTTGATAATAAAAGAATTTTATAACATTAATGTTGTTTCTATATTTTTAATTTTTATTTAATTTAAAGAGAGAGAGAGTATTAAAAATAGAATTTTCTCACAATACGTAATCATTTCTTTTTATATTTTTGAAATACAAAAATATATATATAAAAAATAGACATTATATCATTAAAATATTACTCATCTAAAAACAGTTTATAGAAATTATTATTCTACATAAATTCTACATAAAAAAAACTTATAATTCAAATTCTATCTAATATTATAATTTAAATATGTTTCAAATACTTCCCAAAACCATTCTGCGATGAAACTTAGATTGATCAATTTACTGAAAAAATTGTCTACAAACGAAGAGATAATAAAGATCAAAATATTATTCTCAATAACGGTAGACATATTGATAATAGTTATGTTGCCCCCTACAATGTATTTCTCCTTAAATTTTTCAATGCCCACATTAATATTGAGATAGTAAATCATGTTCTTGGTTTATGTTATCTCCTCCATGGAAGAGAAATTAATTAATATTTAAGCTAAAACAAAAAAATCTAGACAGAAACAAAAAAATCTAGACAGTCCTTTATTATAAATATTCAAAATAAAACATCCTTCTAACATAAAAAAAAACAAATTATAGCATAAAAATATCTTTTTTATAAATTCATTGATCTTTCAACGGCTTTTTGAATATTTTCATAAGCATCTCTTCCCCAGTATTCAGGTTGTCCTTGTTCCCACTTCAATCTTTGGTCCTCCTCATCAGGTGTAAGAACTGCTGGTTGGTATTGTTGTGGAAGAGTACTGGAAACATTCTCTTGGTAAATATGTCTCCATTCACAGAAATGTTCACTCTTATGGATGCAATCTTTTGTATTCCATGGTTTTGCAGCTCCAATAAAGTGGACAATCTTGATATCCTTATGGAATTTATTATAAGCAGCAGCATAACTGTAAAACGATCCGGAAGTCATATTATAAATGAATGGAAGTCTATGAGATGATGGTCCAGTTGCCCAAGAGGAGAAGAAACTATTTAATAATCCTTGATCACCACCATCAAAGGATCCATGAGTAAGGGCAAAATCAATTAACTTTTGGTATGTTTCATCACTTGGTTTGAAAACAAAGACACCGGAGTTAAAACAATCTGGCCAACCAACATCAGCAGCAGCGGAAAATTCCTCTCTTTCAAACAATTCATCACTATTTTGAAGGACAAGTGTATCGGCATCCAAAAAGACAGCCTTCTCATATTGAGTTAATCTCCAACAATTAAGTTTTGTAAAAGTGACACCAAGATCAGGTCTATTGATAAGTTTTAAGTTAGCCTTATCATTACTATCTAGGACATTGACAAGAGTAACAGAATTGTAAACAGTTGATAGTCTTTCCTTGATTGGTTGTGATACCTCTGATGTGATCATGATATGAAGATTATATTTAGTCTGTACCTTTTTCAAGGACTCTCCAAGTACGAGTGCTCCAATTGCGTAATCATCATTAGTTGCTAGTGTTACCCAAGAATATGATACCATATTTATAGTTTAATAATAATTGTTGTGAAATATAAATGATTTATCTAAAATTGTTATTAATAATTTATAGATTTTTGATTTCAAAATATTTTCCAGATGAAAAAATTTTTTTGGCTAACAAAGTTTTAGAAAGGAGTTATTTTTTAAATGTAGGTTGTTAAGGAGAATCAGTAATAATATTCAACCATCTGGAAAGTGTATGTGAGTGAGAGATATGTTCCTAGTACAGTTGTGGGAAGTTTTATGTATAATATATATATTGTTATCAATGATAAACTAGTGTAATTTAAAAATTATATAGAGTACACAACACTTTAATCATCAAAAATAGCAGAGATAGGAGAACGAGAGCGAGATATTAGATAATATAGTAGTGTTCTAAAAATTATCTAAAATGTGATTATTTTTAAGCGATAGATTAAAATTGGGAAGGATGATAGTTAGGGAAAAAAATGATATGTAAAAAAAATTTATTGTAATACTTCCAATAGAGTTTTACTATATAATTTATATGAGTGACAAAGAAGAACTAAAAAAGTTTGTTTAGCAATTGTTGGGATGTTTCATAAAAAATATTCCATTTGTCAAGTATATATAATATGTATATAGGTTTAAATGATAAAAAAAAGAGTAAAATGGAACGTGTCATTTGTAAAACAATATATGAAAGAATTGGCAAAAGTTAAAATGATAAGAAAATGTGAAAGGATATTTTTTTTGATGATTTAAGAAATATTATATAAAATATTTGGGATTACGTAAAAAAATGTAGAAGAGAGATGTAATAAAATAAGAGAGAGAGAAACGTATACATACATATGAAAAAGCAGCATTAAAAATAATGATAAAATTGTTTGAAGTCATGGCATATTATAGTAAAAAGGTTAAGATTTATATATGTATTATAAATAAGAGGTGCAATGATTTTAGAGTATAAAATATTAGGAGTCAAAATTTTTTATATAAAAATATTTCCTAGCGATTTTGATGAATAAGAGATGCTTATTTTTATTTTTAAATAGATATTTCTAAATCATTTCTTTTATGTTACCCACTCATTTTGATGTGGTACATTGTTTTTTAATTTTTAAATTTATAAGAGGTATTAAGAAATAGATATATAGTTATATTATATTTTGATTATTTATACTGAGGAAGAGAAGTATTTTCTCTTATGAATAAGTAAAAATATAATTGATGATGAGAATTTATTATGTTCAATTATTAGAGGGAGAAATATTCAAACTGGGATGCACTTGTCACAATATGATGTTTGAAAATAGAAACGTAATAACATCTTATTCACAATTTGTTTATTAAATAAAGCTAAAAAGTGTAGATATCCTAAAAATGCAACATGTTAAAAATAATTGGTTAAAAAAATGCGAGTTATAATCAATATGTTTGTCAAAATTTAAATAGCTATCTTTATAAATATATTTATAAGGGTGTACCAAAAAATAATAATATTTTTGTTTGGAGAAAATATCTAATTAAGTTAAATTAACACATTCTCTGTTTTGACTAATTATTAAGTATTTAAACTTTATGAGATGGGTTTTAAAGTAATTAAAAAATCAAAATATTTTCAAAAATAAATATATTTTTAATTGTTTAAACAGAGAACGCATATTTATATTATACTCTCTTTTTATATTTTAGACATATTTAATAAAAAGTTTATCACACTCTTGATAATAAAATATTATGTTAAGAAAATAATATATATACGAATAAACGTCTAAAATTATTGCTTACTATAATAATGCTGATGAGAAGGCAAAAATCTCATTGACAAAAATCAATTGATGAAGAGGAGAAAAGAAAGGATGAAAAATGTCTTTAAAATCATGTACAATGTCAAAAATCATCAATTTTATTTATTCCCTCCTATATATACATAATTTGATTAATAATATCATAAAAGTTGAGAAGTTTATGACAAATTTTTTAAGATATACTTTTAACAAATATTTCAAAATTGATACATATCAATTATTTGTAATTGCTGTTTTAAAAAAAAAAGAGTTTAACACATCCCTGTTGTACTTGAATATGTTCAAAAAATTATAATTGTAAAGGTAACAAGGAAATTGAATAATAATGGGGGATGTTACAATGTAACAATATTTGTATAAACTTTTGATGAAAACATGAGTGTAATAGAATTAAAAAGTTGGTATAAAAATAGTCATAATGCTTTTTTAAATTGTACATTTTTTATCCAAAAAAATCCATCTAAACGATATATATATATATGTCTGTGTTTATGTATGTTGTTTATATATGCGTTCCTTTTCAGAAAAGACTTTTAATTATTTTAAGTAGAAATTATATTAGTTCGTGATGTATGATTATAGTTATAAAATTATTCCTTATTTTTTTTGTAATCATTTACTGCACCTTTTCTCCTTTGAATAAATAATTGTTTCTTTTTTTTTCCAAATTATAAAACGCTTTATATGGCTTGAGAATGGATATATATATATATGTTTTATTGAAATGGCATTCCCTCTTTAACATTAAATTGAAATATAATTATAATAATAAGGAATTAATGCTCTATCTTATGTTTAATTAAGGTATTATATTTTTCCTTATTGGTATTTGAAGGAAAAAAACAAATAGTTACATACTTTCATACTTATACACATTCACTCAAAATGCTGGTGTTGACTTAATGTATTTTTATTGACATATACATAAACATTAGATTTTAAGTTTCTTATTATTTATTTAGTCTATCTTTTTTAAGATAATAATCAACTCATATTTATTAATAATTTTTCAACCACAATCTCTTGATTTATGTTTGTTTTTTGATATGTCATTTCCTAATAAAAAGGGTCTCTTTATAGAGCGCAATAAAAATTGGGGTATAATAAACTTTATTATAATAATTATATAATTGATAATCTATAATTTTAATCTTTCTTGAACATATAAATCTTATTTTGTATCTTTTTTCCCTCTCTAATTAATGCCGTCCAATTTCGAAGCATCTTCTTGGTTTAAAAAATTTAATCAAGTTCTGTTGGTTAGTGTTGTATATTACAAAAAAAGTAGGTCATTTTAAAAAACCGCTTTACCTATACTACCCCCTATAAAGAATTTAAACATAGTAAAGATAGAGTGAGAGAGTTTGAAGAGAACAAATAGATAAGCTAGTAATAATAAAGCATTCACATAGATTATAAATTATATCAAGATTTGTACACATATTTCCGATCTGATGGCATTTTGTCTATTTACTAAACAGGCTTGTTGTATTTGTTATTTAAATAGGGCGGAGTTTGATAAAGTAACAAAAAATATAATTAGTTTTGTACAAGGGGGTATCTATAAACTATACAAAGGTGGAGTGACCTATTCCAGAGAGCATATATATAGGGGGATGTTTTCAGTTTAAAGACAGAAGTCTATTTTTATTATTAATATAAAACAGCTCTACACTTTCTACATTCTTTAATATTATTTCTAGAAATATTTTACTAACAAAAAAAAAATCTAATAAATACTTACATTCTTGAACTTGTCCTTCATGAATGTTACTGCGGTAATGGATTTTTTTAAATAGTCACATCACCGGGTATACATTCATCAAAGACTTGTAAAAGATATTAATTTCTTTTTTAATTAAAAATGATTATTGACCAAAGGGAGTACTATAATCTTGATTTTTCAAAAAATTGTAAATCAATTGTAATCCTTCCCTTGGTTTCTCCAGATTTGAAGCAACAAAATGTCCTGCTCCACGAACAGTAACAAAATCAACTCCATCATATTTGGTAACAAATCCTGCTGTTGGTGGCAAATTAACAGAAATATTCCATACAGATGCTGGTTGAATTAATTTTCTGTTTAGGTTAGCAATAAATTGTTTATTATGAATAACATTACAAACAGAGTCTACATCCCCATTAAAAAACATTGTCCGTACTCCCTTATCCATTGCATAAATGACAAATGACGTCATGTCAGGATATTGTGACACATAATTATTAGATACTGAATCACTACATGTTTCATATGTTGGGAGGAGAGCGGGAACATTCAGTGCCCTACGTACTTCTGGCATGTTAAGCCAAAGAACATTGTCATCATGATGAGAACAGGCAGGTGGATTGGATGATGATTTAATGGATGGTTTACCATAAAATTTGTTATTATAATGTCTTGTTAGAGCTATCTTACTGGCATGGGGATGAGCAAACAAACCAGTTGGACTATCTAAATAACAACTAAAGTATAGAAAGTATGGATCGAGACCAGTATAAAAGTTTGCATAATATAAGTTCATTGATTCATTATAACAACGATCATTTGGTGTTAAATTGGAGTATTGATAAAAATCACAATCTTCTCCTGATGTGAAACAACATTTTTTGACAGCATTTCGATAGTAACTAAAAATATCATATAAAAATTATAAATTAATTAAATTTACCTTTCATCAATAAAAGCATGATTATAAGAAAATTGTATAACAGAATTGTACATTAATTTATCACTCAAACATCCATTACCAATAGCCATTCCTTTAAAGGTAGGGAAATTAATTTTATCATCAATTAACCTTGTACTTAACATTGGAACGTATGTCCCTCCATAACTTTCACCCATGATATAAAAATCATTGGACTTAAATTCAGGAAATTTAACATTAAAAAAATATTTGAGAGCGTTATAATTTTGATCAGCGACCTCATCATCTGAGTAGGTGTGATTATTATCAAGAGCATATGAAAACCCTACACCTGCTGGAGCATCAATAAATATCATATTGGCAATTTTATTCCAAGAATAGGGGTTTGCTTCAACTGTTTTCCCATAATCTGTGACTCTGTATGGTCCCATTTCAGTTGTAAGACCATCCATTCCACTACATCCTGGACCTCCTTGTAACCAGAGAATTACTGGATCTGTTGATGGGTTAGATTGTGATTCAACAAACCAATAAAATAATTGTTTTGTTGGTAACGCCTGAATATACCCAGCATATTGATCAAAATTTGGACGAAAATTGAGGTAAGGAAGATTCAATACTTTATCAGCATATGGTGCTGATGTAGTAATAAAAATAAGGGAAGAAAAAAATATAGTAATTATGTTGAAAATCATCATAAATATTACTTTAAACTAATAAATTAAGGAGTATTGGAAAAAGTGATTTATAGTAGTTATTATCAATTTTTCAAGTAACATATTTTCAAATGATAAGATTCTAATCACTTGCTTTATGTTTCATCACTACATTTGAGTAATCTGATGCAATTAATTTTTTGGTAAAGTGTTTTTCTGGAATAAATTTTTAGATATTTTTCACCTCAAGAACATTATGCTTTTTTCAAAACAAGATATACATATTATTAATAATATATTTGTGCCATTATTATTAAAAATGAAATAAATTTAATGAATCTTTTTTTATCTTGTTATTTATGGATTTAATAGTGAATTATAAAAGTATTCTAAGAATTTGTATTATTTTTTCAATGTCACACTTTAAAACATGAATGGAATGACGTATGTCAAAAGTTAATTATCGTTTTTTATTTTACAAATATTAATAAAATGTATAAAATTTTATATTTAAATAAACTTTTATAAATAGTTATTTTGTACTTTATCTTTCTCTCTTTAGTATGATCCTTAAAAATCATATAATTTTAAATTAAAAATATCACAAAATCTTTAATCTATAAAATTATTGATAAGAAAAATAATTATAATATTTTAATTAAAGATAACAACATCAAGAGTCAAACTATTATAAATTTATTTTAACAGTAATAATATACATTTTCATTTTAACAAATGATAAAAGAAATAAGTAGAGACATAAATGATAACAAAATTGTGTAAGATGTTAGATTTTGTTTTGAAGAAGTTCCTTTTGTTGTAGTTTCTATATTTACTTTTGGTTGAAGATAATAATTTACTTCATTATATATAAGTTGTCTAGCTGGAGCCAATCCAGCTGGTTCTCCATCATAGGATGGATACATATCAGAGCAATGTGCAGCACCTGGAATGAGGAATGAGTACAAATGTATGCTTGAATCATTTCTATAAACTCCAATTCTATTCCATGGATCAAAACCACCATTTGGTAGGACAGTGTTAGGAGCATTATATGTGCTTACATCTCCATAATATTCTTTACCAGCAGCAACAGCCTTAACAATGTAATCATAATTAACTGATGGATCAAAAATATCTGAACATTGATTGACAAAAAAATCCAATGGAATAATATTTTGCCAAATATTTCTTCCTTGATCAGTTGTTTGGAAGAATCCCAATTGATTACAACATAACCACATCCATCCTCTTCCTTCAAGATTAGCTTCAACATTATCATTATTAATTGCATCTCCATAATTGACCATACGAAGTTGTGTTATCATATCACCATAACTATTTGGGAATGGATCATTGGCATTACCACCCATAATCTTATTAGACCATCTTATAACTGCAGCAATATTTTCATATCCAACTGATGTTTGGACTCCAGTCATGTATTTACATAGTTGATTAACAGTATATGTACTCTTTGTTATATCATTTCTACCATCATATGTGTATTGGATAACTCCCTGGAAAACAGAGAAGACATTAGCCAAGAAATTTGTTAAATCCAATTGTGTAAATGTTGATTCATTAAATGGTGGTTGAAGATTAAATAATTGGTTTAACTTGGCACGACCATCCTTTGATAATGTTGCTTGTTGGAGTGCCATAAATGAAGAATTTACGGCATTGTAACAGTCCATACTTGTAGCTTTAATTGTATCTTGCATACCCATTGAATAACCATTGTAATCAATTTGAAGATTGATACCAGCACTTGAAGCAATACCTCCAACAGAATAATCTGGATATTTAAGTCTAAAAATTGCTGCTAAACCACCTGGATAACTACCTCCAAAAACGACAAATTTTGGATTGACAAAATTTCCCTTGATACCATCAATAAAAGCTGCCAAATCAGCTAATGCTTGTTTACTGTGGAGATACTTCAAGTTATCAAATGACATACTATTGGTATTTCCAAATGGTTGTGATGGACCAAAGAATCTATGTTCGAGTTGATATATGTATGCTGAATGGTTTTTGGCCATTTGAATGTATTGATAACCTTCCTTTTGGACCCAGATACATGATGCAGCTCCTTCTCCTCCAATCATTATAAAAACATTATCTGCTGTTGAACTCTTTTGATAATACTTTGAATTATATTGATACCTCTGAAATGGAAAAAATTATTAAAAAAATTATAAATTTTATTAAACGTACTTGTTTGTATGTTCTTGTATCATTAGAAAAATGATCAACTTTATTAACAAAATAATCTTCCTTAACATCAGGACAATCATCTTGTAAATTATCAAATTTCTTCAATGCTTCAAACCCATGAATTTGTCCATAATGCATACGTTCAGCATGTCTAAGAATAGTACTTTTGGCTGGTTTCCCAAAAATAAATGGAGGTAGAGCTGAGGAAGTACAAACTTCTTTAGATAATAATATAAATGAAATTATGGAGACCAAAAACTTGGTTGAAAATTTCATCTTTTCGGTATATTCTCTTCTTATTACTTTTATAAAAAGGAATAATATTTTAAAAAGTGATTATTTAAATATGACTTACAAGTATTATAAAGGAATGATGTATTTGATATTAAAATATATGTTTAATTACTGATAAGAGATAGGATTATCATACCATGTTATTATGATTGGTACTTTTTAATGTTTCATAATAATGTAATAACTTTCCATTCTGACTTTTTTTTGGGATTATTTGTAAAAGTTAATCAGTTCTTCAATATCGTTTAAAATTGAAATATTTGAAATATTGGTTTACTTTTTCAATTTTATTTGGATAATGTTTTTTTTTNTTTTTTTTTCTTATCTCCAAAGGGAGCGTTTTATTGTCACTATTTCTTTATTGGCTTACAATCAAAAAGGTAATTAATAGTGATATCATCACGATAACATTTGATTATTCATGTTTTCAAAGTCCAATTTGTGATACTTTATCTTTATATTTCTTCATATCTCCTATAATGGTAAATTAAATAAATAATTTGAAGTTGCATAATAAAAATAATTATTATCAATGACTCACCAATATTTATTTTTATAGGACCATCCCGCGAAAAATGAACAATGTGGTTATATATATAAAGGAAAAATATTCTATGACAAAATATTTTAATAGCTAATAATGACAAGAACGTTATCAATTCTTCATGCTGATTTAGCATTAAATCTATTGAATAATTCTGATCTGGATTTTTCTGTTGTCTATTCTCCAATAAGTATAGCAGTCACCTTTTCGATGGCTTTCCTTGGCAGTTATGGGGATACAAGAAAAGAAATTGGGAAATATTTAATCAACAATGAGGACGATAAAATTCTACATGAAAGATTTAATCAATTTATGAGTCAGCAAAGTGATACCTTAAAAAGTGTAAATAAGATGTATGTCAAAAATGGTTTAAAATTGGAAGAAGAATTTGTTGATAATTTAAAAAAGTATTATAATGACCAGTTGGAGCAGATTGAATTTTCAGAGCCAGATTCAATTGATAAAATTAATATGTTTGTAAAAGAATCTACTGGTAATACTATAAGAAATTTAATTAGTCAAGGTGATATTGATAATGCTACTTCTGTTATACTTATTAATGCTATACATTTCAAAGGACATTGGAAGGTGAAGTTTAACAAGAATAGTACAACTGATGAAAATTTTTATACCACAAGGGACAATATTAAAAAAGTCAAGATGATGTACAAGAAAGATAAATATTATTATTATGAAGATGAAGAATTTAAAATTGTGGAATTAAATTATGAAGGTGGTGAACAAAGAATGATTTTATTGTTACCACAAGAGAAATGCTCATTACTTAAAAAAATGAAATCAATTAATGGTAAAAAATTATTTGAGATGATAGATTCAATGAGTGATTACACTGTCAATTTATATTTACCAAAATTCAAAATTGAAAGTAGTCATAGACTTAAAGAAACATTGAAAAAAATTGGTTTAAAAAAAGCGTTTAGTGATAGTGCTGACTTTTCTAAAATTTGTAAAGATGAACGACTTTCTATAAGTCAAATAATTCAAAAGGCATTCATTGAAGTTGATGAAGAAGGTACTGAAGCAGCAGCAGTAACATCAGTGATATTTGCACCTCCAAGTGTTGGTAGATCATATAAACCACCTCATCAGTTTTTTTTCAAAGCTGATCATCCTTTCATGTATTTTATCTTGGACGGAAAAGATAACATTTTGTTTAATGGGATTTATGTATAACCTTTATAATTATTTTAATTAATTAAAATAATATTTACTTTCTTTATCATTCAAAATATTTCAATATAATGTTTTATCAATGATTCATCAATATTTTTNTTTTTAAGATTACTCTATAAATAACTAGTGATATCGTTATGTATATAAGGGGAAATTCAATCAAAATATTTCATACCATTTCAAAATGACAAGGAATTTATCTATTCTCCACGCTGATGTGGCACTTAAAGTATTAAATAATTTGGATACCAATTCTTCTATTGTCTATTCTCCAATTAGTTTGGCTATTGCAATGTCAATGGTTTACCTCGGAAGTAATGGGGATACAAAAGCAGAAATAAAGAAGTTTCTCATTGGTGATGTAGACGATGAAATTTTACATCAAAGATTTAATCATTTTATTAGTCACCTGAATAGTAATCTAAAATGTGCAAATAAGATGTATGTAAGGGATGGATTAAGACTTGAAGAGGAGTTTGTCAGAAAATTAAGTATATTTTACAATGGCCAAATTGAACAAGTTAACTTTTCTGATCTTGATACAGTGGATATAATTAATAAATATGTTGAAGAAGCTACGAATAACGTAATAAAAGATTTAATAAGTCAAAGAGATATTCATGAAGATACTTCAACAATCCTTATCAATGCAATCCATTTCAAGGGACAATGGAAGAAGAAATTTGATAACTATGACACTTCTTCAAGTGAATTTTTTATAACCCAAGATGAGACAAAGATGGTTGATATGATGTTACTACGATGACGGAGAATTTCAAATTATAGAATTAAACTATGAAGGGGATGAACAAAGAATGATTATATTGTTGCCAAATGAACGATGTTCACTAATTAATAATATGAAATCAATTGATGGGGAAAAATTATTCAATTTGATGGATTCAATGGAGTTATCATACGTTCATTTGTATTTACCTCAGTTCAAAATTGAAAGTAATCATCAGTTAAAAAAAGCTCTCAAAAAGCTTGGCCTAGAGAAACCCTTTACAAATGATGCTGATTTTTCATTAATGTCTAAACAAACAAAATCTTCAATCAGTGAGATTATTCAAAAAGCTTTCATTGAAGTAGGTGAAGAAGGTACTGAAGCTGCTGCTGCAACAGCTATAATGATGGTGGATGGTTGTGTTAATGTCTCTAAAATACAAAATGAGCATGTATTTAGAGCTGATCATCCTTTCATGTATTTTATCTTGGATAGAAGTGATAACATTCTTTTTAATGGAATTTATTTGTAACCTTCTGTTATAAATTAATAAAAAATCTGTCTATCGAGATTTTGTGATGTAACAATTTACCTTATGTAATCTTAAAAAAAGTTACTACTCCTTTGACGTTCATTCAATTGGTTAGTCATAAATCAACAAGATTACATAGTATATATTACTTTGATGATGTCATTGTAAGAAAAAAAAAGTATCGTAATAATGATCACGGGACATTAATTGTTGTATATAAAAACTATTTATTAATCTTTTTTATATAACAAGAAGATACAATACTTATTAAAAAGTAGAAACAAAGATGGTAACAATTTTACACTCCTAATCCAATGTAATATCTTAAGAATATAAATAATAGGCAAAAAGATTAAAATACAACATGTTTCTGTGATAAGAAATTGAAATAATTTTTATTCTGATAACACTTTATCTAAAAAAGAGTATTATAGGTAGAATATAAAGGAAGATGATAACCATGTAATTATTAATTTATTTTTGTAATGGTTGATATAAGGCTCCTTATTTGTTGTACTACTTTCTTGATTTCCCAAGTATATACATCGGCATTACCTAACTTTTTGTTTGGTAGACCAACTAAATTTGGTTTCAATGGATTTGGGGACAGAGTTAATTCTATCAATAGACATGGTCTTGAAAATTTCTTGGATATTGAAACATTAGAAAAGTCTGATTCTAATCCATATCCCGATGTTCAGACGGGATGGTTTACAAATAAGGTTGATCACTTTGACCCAACAAATAACGATACTTATCAACAAGTAGGTTAATTTTAAGTTTTTATTTATCACTTTTTTCAGTATTATCAATACAACACAAAATATTTTCAAAAGAGCAATGTTTATGATGTTGTCTTCATGATGGTTGGGGGAGAAGATCCAGTATCTGCTAAATGGGTTCAAAAACCAGATTATCAATACATGCAAATGGCACAAACACATGGAGCTTATATCTATCAACTTGAACATAGATTCTTTGGACAATCAATTCCATATGGAAATATGAATATGACTAATGTTAAATATTTCACAACAGAACAAGCTCTTGAAGATTTAGCTGCTTTTATTAGATCAATGAGTAAACAATTCACAAATCCAAGATGGGTTATTTTTGGTGGATCTTATCCAGGTGCAATGACAGCATGGTTTGCAGCTAAATATCCAGATTTGTATGTTGGAGCTGTTGCTAGTAGTGCTCCAGTTGAATTGAAACTTGACTTTTATGAGTACCCAATGGTTATGCAAAATACAATCAAAAGAGAAGGACAAGCTTGTTATGATGCCGTTAATGCTTCATTTATTGCTCTTCAAAAGGCTACATTGACAGCTCAAGGACGTGCTCATTTGAATCAAATTTTCAATCTTCAACCAGCTTTCAATGAATCAACTTTAACTCAATTAGATATTACCAATTTCTTAGCCAATGTATTTTCAACATTCCAAGGAATTGTTCAATACACTTATGATGGAAGAGATGAAACAACAAAGACAATTTATACAACAAAAACTATGTGTCAATATATGACAGGAGTAAAAGGACCATTAGGATTTGAAAATATTGCAGCTGTATTGAGATGGACAAATAAGGTATATGGAATGCCAGAAAATTCACCACTTCAAAATAGTTATTGGGATTCTTTAACTGAATTGAAACAAACTACTTACACATATGGGACTAATGATAACTCTGATGCTATGGCTGCTCGTGGATGGATGTGGTTATGTTGTAATGAGATGGGATGGCTCCAAACTACAGATCAAGGAAGAAATATTTTCCAACAATTAATTCCATTAAATTTTTACGTTAACATGTGTACTGATATCTTTGATTCATCTGTTAACATCAACTTTGTCAGAGATAATAACAAGAAAGCTAAAAAATATTTTGGTGGTGCTGACAGTTACAGTGCTGCTAATGTAATCTTACCAAACGGAAACTTAGATCCATGGCATGCTTTAGGAACATATGTAACTAACAATGCTACACATCAATACCCATATTTAATTGATGGAACAGCTCATTGTGGAGATATGTATCCAGACTACGATGGACAGCCAGCTAGTTTAGGACCTGTGAGACAATTTATCAAATCAACAGTATCTGATTTTATCAAAGCCGGAAACACAAAATGGTAATTAATATATTAATTTTTTTTTGTCATATCATTTATCTTTCATAAAGTAAAAATGTTAATTATATTTGATCCATTACCTTTGATAAGATAATAAATAATAATTTTGATAACAAATAATATCATAGAGTACATGAGAGTATAGTACTAAACATGATTTTTAAAGAAAAATTACTATTACAATTTTATTAAATAAACAGAAGATAATTGATACAAAATGTATGGGCATTTATTTTTTAAAATTTANTTTTTTCCCATAACTTACATCACTCATTGGGAAAGTGCAATGTGAGAAATAAAAGTCTTTTTTAAATTTTAAACCTATTTTATAATGATTATTCATTAAGGGATAATTTTATTCAAACGTAAATGGATTGACACAGACTATATGTAGATGTCAATTACATTCCTAAATATGTTTATAAAAAATTGTTTTTTAAGAATTATTTACACAAGATATCAATATTAGGAACTGTACAATGTATCTAAGGAAAGCTTTTTACACTTTTTATCATATGTAATAATAAGTTATATATAGTTGGATAAGATGATTATGATATATCAAATGATATCATTTACTTTGATAACATAGCCTAAAATAACTTTTATTATTATGGTATAAAAGGAATGATTAATTGAGCAATAATTAGAATCTTTTGAACTTATTGATATGAAAGATTTAATTTTTATCATTATTCTTTTAATTTTACCACTTTTCACGTTTTCACTACCAAATTTCTTATTTGGAAGACCAACTAAATATGGATTCATGAATTTTGGAGAAAGAATTCATTCAATTAATAGACATGGACTGGAAAAACATTTGAAACTTGAAGCATTAAAAAGTGATATCTATTATTCTGATGTTCATGATGGGTGGTTTGAAAATAATGTAGATCACTTCGATCCTTCAAATACAGATACATATCAACAAGTAAGTTTAAATTAATAAACTGATAATAATTCTATTTAAGTATTATCAATACAATGAAAAATATTATCAAAAGAGTAATGTTTATGATGTTGTCTTCATGATGGTTGGTGGAGAAGCTCCAATAGAAGGAAGATTTATTCAAGATGACGACCTTCCTTTCATGCAAATGGCTTACCAACAGGGGGCTTACATTTATCAACTTGAACATCGATTCTTTGGGAGATCTGTCCCATATGGAAATATGAATATTACAAGTATAAAGTACCTTACTACGGAGCAAGCATTAGAAGATTTGGCTGTTTTCATAAAAACAATAAGTAAGAAGTTTACAAGACCAAGATGGGTAATGTTTGGTGGTTCATATCCAGGATCAATGACAGCATGGTTTGCAAAGAAGTATCCTGATTTAATTGTTGGTGGTGTAGCTAGTAGTGCTCCATTAAATATTAAACTTGATTTCTTTGAATATTCTATGGTAATGGAAGATGCTATCAAACGAGAGGGAGATGAATGTTATAAGATAATTAATTCTTCATTTTTTGCTCTTCAAGAGGCAACACTAACAATAGATGGGAGGAATAAAATAAATCAGTTGTTTAATCTTCGACCTTCATTTGATGAACTCACATTAACTCAATTGGATGTAACAAATTTTCTAAGAAATGTTTTTTCGATATTTCAAGGTCTTATTCAATATTCTTATGACAATGCAAATAGTATAGTTAGATCAATTTATACTACCAAGAATCTTTGTAATTTTATGAACAAGACAAATGGCCCGTTGGGATATGAAAATATTTATAATGTCATCAGATGGACAAACAAAATTTATGGTGTACCTGATCATGCTCCATTTGATAATAATTATTGGGATTCAATAAATCAGTTAAAGCAGACTACTTACATGTATGGTTCTCGTGATAATTCTGATATTATGTCAGCTCGAGCTTGGATGTGGATGTGTTGTAATGAATTTGGTTGGTTCCAGACAACAGATCAGGGTAGGAATATATTTCAACAAATAGTTCCATTAAACTTTGATGTTAATACGTGTACTGACATCTTCGGTGAATCTATTGCTATTAATTTTATTAGAGATAACAATAGGAGAGCTAGAAAATTCTTTGGAGAAGAAGATACTTTCCAAGCATCAAACATTATCTTACCTAATGGTAATTTAGATCCATGGCATGCCTTAGGAACATATGTAACTAACAAAACAATTCATCAATACCCATATCTAATTGATGGAACAGCTCATTGTGCTGATATGTATCCAGAGTATGATGGCGAACCACCAAGCTTGAAATTTATTAGAGATTTTACCAAAAATACTGTCTCAGATTTTATTAAAGCTGGAAATCAACCATGGTAACAACATACTCTTTTATCATATATTTTTTTACATAATAAAGAATGCTAGTAACAAAATGTATGTTAATCACTTTTATATTTTGATAAGAGACATTAAAATAAAAATTGTCATATCATAAAATTAGTTAATAAAAAAAAGTAAAAGTGTATGCATGATGTGAAAAGTTTAGAGATAGAAAAGCAAGTTAGAAGAGAGAGAGAAAAAGTGGATGATAGTATTATATGAATTTTTGAGTTAAAAAAAAAGTAATTCCCATAATTATTAAAATATTTATGATATAGTTGAAAGCTTTTCTTTTATCATTCTTCAAATTTAATGTTTTATATTTTTATATTAAAAAGGATTTGTATTTAATCAATATTAAAGATATTAGTAAAAATGATAAGGAAGTTATTTTATAATTATAACCATTAAATCTTGTTAATTAAGCATAATTATACATTTCTTTTGTACATATTAATATATTTTTAAAGTAAACATTAAATTGTTTTAGTTTAACTTTTGTCACATGAACAAAGTGTTTTTATTATAATATATTATTAAACAAATAAAGTATATTTGATTTTAAAATATAAATTTTATATGCGTCCATTTTATTTTAAAATAATTTTAGTAATCACAAATCAAAAATTTATAAACTAATTATTTTTGTGTAAAATTTATTTTATACTTTAAGAATATTTCCTCTCTTATCCTTGTTACAAAATATGTCTTTTCATATAATTGCACTTGTGTAATGTTGCTTTTTTAAAAGATATAGATAAAATTTCTTCCTTATCACAAAAATCTAATTATGTAATGATATATCTTAAAAAAAATTAACTATATATAAATTATCTTTCTTTTTTTCCCATTTTTTAATTATTCATAATAACTTTTTTAACATTTCTTCCTTCAAAAACCAGATGATATGTCATTTTTTATTTGACATGACATTACTTGCATATTTCATTTATATTTTTAATAATAATACTTTGGTTATATAAAATACATACATTTTTAAAAAAACAACCAAACTTTGAATAAAACTTTTTGATTTATTATATTTAATAAAAAATGTTGTATCCATAATTAATATAGTTAAAATAAAAAAACTTTATCATTTTCATTTGTTACTATTTATTCATGGTTCAATTGACGATTATTAAAGACAAATATTATATGTAGCTGGAAGAAAAATAAAAATACTTTCCTTCTTAAAATATATATAAAATTATCATTTTATGATATATTTTTAAGGTTAGTAAAAATTGAAAATAAATAGTTATTATATGTATAATATTTATTTTTTTTATTATTATTATTAAAAAATATTCATAATTATATCCATATCATTCCTTCTAATCTCTTCTTTTTCTAAAAACATTATAAGGTGTGTTTTGATGTACACGATTTTTTTAATACTCCATTTAAAGATGTTACAAAAAAATCCGTCTTTTATTTTTGTTGATAAAAAGAAAAAAATTATTAAAACACAACAAAACATTAGTTTATCCTTTGAAGATAAGACTCTCTTCAATATGAGGAGAGATAAATATTCTTTCATTACTATCACAAAACACCTGAGAATATAACGAGATATATACATTCTATTATTAGGTGGTGAAAATTATACTTATTATTCAGTGAATGTAATTTTGCAGAAAAGATTATTTATAAATTATTTATAAATATATATAATATAATTATTTTCAAACACTATTTTTTTAGAATTATAAAAATTGTTAATAAACTAATATTTTATGTTTGAGAAATGATTTCAAATGTTAATGATAACCTTAATTCCGACAGTAAAGAGAATGAAGATAGTCCATTGGTCCATCCAATGATACTATATTGTGAATTATGTAAAGTAAGTCTTAATATGGGTATATGTTCTAAAATATTAACCTAATAAATTTTTAATTATAGAAATTGGTTACGAGCGTTATATCATACGAAATATCTGGAGAGAGGGAAGAAAATTTTGATATAAGTTTAATGTCTCAGTATCTTTATCCAGCAATCCCATGCATGTACTATTTACAAATGATGAGAAAAAATGATGCTAAGGATGTAGTTCATCGTTGTCCTGAGTGTAATGGAAATTTGGAATGTTTCTTAAAGCGGTAGTTTTATATAGATATTCAAAAATGGTCATTATTATTAAATTATTATTTTTGTTTTCATTTTTATGTCATGATAAACCTAATGAGAGAATAAATATGAAATTATAATATTTGATAAAAATGCTTACGAAAGGAGTTGGTATGAAAAATTTATAAAGAATAAATGAAAAATAAATATCATATACTTAAATTAATTAGAGACCTGTCATTCAACTTTGACTTTTTATTGTCATTATTTTTTATTATCATTATAGGGACATCTGATAATAAAATATACTTGATGTAATATAATAAAAAAACATTCGTTTTCCGTTGATAAGCTAAAAGTATGATTAAGATAAATAAAAAGTTTTATCTTTAGTTATCAAACTACATAGAAACAAAATCTCAAACTATACTGTAGGGCAAAGAAAAGTTATCACGTTTTGTCAAAGAGTAAAATGAAAAGATTTGAATATTAATATCTTATCAGTTTTTTTTGAAAATGAAAAATAAAAGTAGAGTTTACTTTCGTTCTCAAAATTACAATATAAAATGAAGTGGTTTTTGAGATAAAATTAATATTAATTTTTGTTAGTGCACAAGATTTATTCTTTAATATATTTAATTTAACAATTAATCTACCATACAATTTTAAATTTAACGATAATGTTAAAAATTGTTAACATACTTATTTATTTATATTTATTCCAATCTTTAGATTGCCATAAAATTTTAGTTTATAGCCCTGAAATTGGGCATAGCCATATGAATTTTAATGGAAGGATTGCCGATACATTAGTTAAAGCTGGGCATGATGTTACTTTTCTTAAAATTAAAATGAAACAAGGAAATACAGGGAATGGAACAACGTTAGCTCATGTTATAGAGACACCATTAAATGAAAATTTAATTAAAAGATATATGAATGTAGTTGGAATAAAAAATATGTGGAGTATGAAAGATGACATAGAGTCGCAAGTTAATGATTTCTCCGAATTTGTATTTACTCTTTTTAGTATCTGTGAATGTATGTCTTTTAAAATCACTAAGAGGCATTTAAAATAATTTTTATTTATAGATATGTTTGAGCAAGATGAATTGACTGAATGGATAAAAAACCAAAATTTTGATGTATTTATAGCTGAATTTTATACTATTTGCCCTGCACTTTTGATAAATCATTACGGAATTAAAAAGAGTATATTTACATCGGCTATGACAAATAATGAACTATTGTATGATTATTATGGATTATTCTTCCCATCAAGTTATATCCCAACAATGTATCATAATGCTAATGATAAGATGACATTTATACAAAGATGGAATAATTTCATGTTTTATTATGTATCAAAAATTCATTTCAAATACTTCTTAACACCACAATTTGAAGATATTTATGCAAAATATAATGAAGGAAAAAGAGTGTACATTGGAGATGCATCAAAAAACACTGGTGCAGTGTTTATTAATACTTTACCTTTTATTGATTTTCCAGGACCAATAACATCAAAAATACATTACATCGGTGGTATTGGCCTCAATAAAGTTAATGGATTAGATAAAAAATGGAATGATATACTTAACTTGAGAAAGTACAATATTTTGATATCATTTGGTTCTATTGCTGAGTCATTTAAAATGCCCTCAGAATATAAGAAAGGTATAATTGAAGCTTTAAATAAATTTGATGATGTCACTTTTATATGGAAGTACGAAAAAAATGAATCGACATTGCCTATAAAAATANGTGATAACATTATATTATCATCTTGGGTACCACAAAATGATTTATTAAATGATAATAGAATAAATGCATTTCTAACACATGGTGGAATGAATTCAATTGTTGAGGCTGCTTCAAATGGAAAACCAATAATATGTATCCCGTTGTTTGGTGATCAAAAGAGGAATGCTGGTATGGTTAATAGATTGGGTTTTTCTATTTTTTATAATAAGAATGAGTTGACGAATTCGATATTGTTAAAGTCAACTATTGAAGAAATGATAAGAAATAATGATATTTATAGAGAAAAAGCAATGAGAATCAGTAAATTGATGAAAGATGTCCCATTTGCTAGTGATGATATTATTGTTAAGGTGACTGAGTTTATTGCCAAAAATGATAACATACCAGAGATGAATTTACATAGTAATAATATGGGAATAATTGAATTCTTTAACTTGGATATCATTTTTATTTTGTTAACTTCTTCTCTTTTGATTCTATTCCTAATTTATCACTTATTTAAATTTTTTTATTTATTAGTAGTTAATAGAAAAGTGAAGATTGACTGAGTTTATTTAATCTTGTTGTAAATGTTAATGTTCGAAAATTAAAAAAAATATTAAAGATTAAAAAACATTTATTTGGCATATAATCATTTTGTATTTCCTATAAAATTGACACATGTTATTTCATGCCTATATATTTATTAAACGTTGAAAATGTTTCATGTATACATTTCAACGATTATGTGGCTACTATACTTTTTATTTTTTATAAAAACAGCTGCTCAAGTAATTCATATTCAAGGAGAAAATCAAAATCAAAATGAAAATCATGATAGGAGAGACCTTGATAATTCATTCACAATTAATGAGAGTACCACAGGTACAATTACTATTTATACAAATAACGGACCAATAAAAGGAATTAATGGGGTAAATAATTTTTTTTTCTATTTTTTATGTACATTTTTTAGACATTCGTAGGTAATAAATATTATGAGTGGTACCTTGGAATACCATATGCTAAACCACCTATAAATGAACTTCGATTTAAGGCTCCACAACCACTAGGAAAAACATTTAATTGCACACAAGATCTTGAAAAATTCTTAAATGATAGTAATCTATTTGATAGAACAGCTCAAGAAAATGTAACAGAAAGTGATAGAAAAAATTATACTCTTGACGCGAATATATATAATGAAACACATCCTTTTGTGGCAGATACATTTTCAAATTCGTGTATGCAAAGTGTTGATCAAATAAGCTTCCCGGGATTTGATTCGCTTCCTCGTAATAACAATATGTCTGAGGATTGTCTTCGTTTAAACATATTTCTTGGAGCCGGAGCTAATGGAAGTGTGTTAGTCTTTTTTCATGGAGGCTTAAATTTCTATCAATCAGGTTCAGGATCTCTCAGTGTTTACAATGCAACGGCTTTAGCGTATAAATCAAGATCAATTGTTGTTACTGTAAATTATAGATTGGGAATCTTTGGATTTGGATTCTTAGGACATAAAAGTGGCGTTGAAGGAAACATGGGTTTACTTGATCAGCAACTTGCATTGAAATGGATATATACAAATATTGGTTATTTTGGAGGTGATAATACTAAGATAACAATTTTCGGACAAGGCTATGGAGCAGCAATGGCTACATCTCATCTTTTTGCAGAAGACAGTTATCCTTTCTTTGATGGTATTATAGCAAGTTCAGGAACAATTAAAAATTTATGGGCAGTTAGTCATCCAGAAACAATTTTGAATAATACTTTAGTTGTTGCAAATAATCTGACTTGCACTAATGATACTACAGAAGATAAAATTAAATGTTTGCAAGAAAAAGACGCTTATGAAATTTTAAATGCTTCTTTGTTTGTTCGAAATGAAAATCAGTCTATTTTTCAACATCCATTTACACCTATTTCTAATGATACTCTGTTCTTTAAAGGTGACTTAAATTTAATGATAGCTCAAAATGATATGAAAACAAATGTCGATTTAGTGATAGGAAAAGTTGCTAATGAAAGTACTTTATTTATGCCATTCATGTTGGATAATAACAAGTTTAATTGCAAATATGATTCTAAAGTATCAATATATAATGAGACAAATCAATGTTACATGAATAACAACAATTTAACTGAAATATCAAACATTGTAACAAAAATATTGAAACTACCAGAAAACTATTCATCTAAAATCGAAGCTATTTATAATGTAACTGAAAATTCTAGAGATCAGGTTTCAAGGCTACTTTCTGATGTCATGTTTGATTGCGATATTATTAAATTTGCTTTAGAATATGTCAATAAAACGATAGCTGAAAATATATACTTTTATGAATATAGATGGAATTCTTCAATAAATCCTCTTCCAAATTGGATGGGAATAGTACATGGTTCTGATTTAGAACTTATTTTTGGATATCCATACATTGATTCTTCCAGATACGGAGGTAAAACAGTTTCAGAAGAAAAGGAAATAAAAATTTCAGAGAAAATAATGATGTTATTTGGCCAATTTGCTAATCAAACTAATAAAAATGAAATATGGAAAGCATACAATTTTACTTCCAATCAAGCTCTTTTAATTGGTGAACAATTTGAAAAGTTAAATTTTAATGGTAGTGAACTACAAGGACTAGGTAGCATAAAATACGAAACATTTATTTCTGATACATGCAATAAATTGTATGCATTAGTTGATGAATATATGAATAAAACATATGTTGAAGTTACAACAAGTGATGAAAACATCATGAATAATACACTTGTTAATAGTTCTCTTATAGATCAAACAAATTATACGTACTCGAAATTTGTTGATGGTTGCGACTTTAATAACACACGTGTATGTCCTCCTAATGTTACTGGTGTTATAGATGGTAAAACTGAATTATAATGTCTAAGAATATTTTAAACTATATTAGTAATTTTATAANAATCAGTCTATTTTTCAACATCCATTTACACCTATTTCTAATGATACTCTGTTCTTTAAAGGTGACTTAAATTTAATGATAGCTCAAAATGATATGAAGACAAATGTCGATTTAGTGATAGGAAAAGTTGCTAATGAAAGTACTTTATTTATGCCATTCATATTGAATAATGACGAATGTAATCGCAAATATAATTCTACTCTATCAATATATAATGAGACAAATCAATGTTACATGAATAACAACAATTTAACTGAAATATCAAAAGTTGTAACAAAAGTATTGAAACTACCAGAAGACTATTCACCTAAAATCGAAGCTATTTATAATGTAACTGAAGATTCTAGAGATCAGGTTTCAAGGATACTTTCTGATGTCATGTTTGATTGCGATATTATTAAATTTGCTTTAGAATATGTCAATAAAACAATTGCTGAAAATATATACTTTTATGAATATAGATGGAATTCTTCAATAAATCCTTTTCCAAATTGGATGGGAATAGTACATGGTTCTGATTTAGAACTTATTTTTGGATATCCATACATTGATCCTTCCAGATACGGAAATAAAACATTTTTACAAAACAAAGAAAAAAAAAGTTCAGAGAAAATAATGATGTTATTTGGCCAATTTGCTAATCAAACTAATGAAAATGAAATATGGAAAGCATACAATTTTACTTCCAATCAAGCTCTTTTAATTGATGAACAATTTGAAAAGTTAAATTTTAATGGTAGTGAACTACAAGGACTAGATAACATAAAGTACGAAACATTTATTTCTAATACATGCAATAAATTGTATGCATTAGTTGATGAATATATGAATAAAACATATGTTGAAGCTACAACAAGTGATGAAAACATCATGAATAATACACTTGTTAATAGTTCTCTTATAGATCAAACAAATTATACGTACTCGCTATTTGTTGATGGTTGTGAATTTAATAACACACGTGTATGTCCTCCTAATATTACTGATGTTAAGACTGAATTATAATGTCTAAGAATATTTTAAACTATATTAGTAATTTTATAAGGATTTTTTTGTTAAAATATAAATTATATTGCTAATAAATTAATTTATATTACCGAAATACTTTATTAGAGATTATCTATAAACTGACAAGGGACAAAGTTACTTTATATTTTAATATTAAGCGTTTTTATTTTATTAATTTGATGTAAGATTCTAAAAAAATATATTTATTTAATATTAAAAACATAAATGTGTTTTAATTATTATCAGCAGAATAAGACTCCCAAAACAAAAGGCTTGGAACCTTATAATTTTAATGACAATCATTTGAATGAATAAATAATTCATTAGTGGTTCCTCTGTATATATTCATTAGAACAAGGTATTTTATATCACAACTTGACAAATTTTACTCGAAGAAAAAAGTTTTCAAAATAAAAACAAAAGTATAACATAAATTTTATTTCTACCAACAATTGGCAAAAAACAATTGATAACTTAACTATCAAGAATTAACATAATATGATATGAAATATGTCAAATATATTAATCGTAATAATTATTTACAATCTCTATATATTCAACATTTAAATTGATAAAATAGGTATCAAATCTGAACCAAATTTAAATCACAACATTTAATTTGTGACTAAATACTCTTCTACATTTGTTCCATTCGTATATTGTCTATAATAAAAAGCTAAATAATGCCAAGAATAAATTCCAACAAAATGAATAAAAACTGTAGTATCTTCTGATATCATCCAAAATGGGACATTATTTTTTCCACACAAACAAAGGCCCATTGCTCCTTTGTCCTTTCTATATCTGATTTCTATTTCCCATCCAGGCACACATGGTGTACCTCTATAAGAAAAATAATAAATATTATAGAGTAACACTAATCTGTGTGGATTGGTAGATTCAACTTGTATAAAACAATTATATTCTTTTTTTATTCGATAATGTTGAAAAGCTATTTCAGCTCTTAATTTTACTGGACCACATGTTCCATATACAATTCCATGCCATTTTTCAACTCCTTCAATATTTTGGCAAAGATCTCCAACAAATCCATTAGGGCATCTACATTTACAGTTTTTCGGATCTGGATAGCCATAATTCTTACATTCTTTTTTACATTCTTTCATTTTATCTTTACAATAAATGCGATTTAATACTTTGTAATCATTGAATGACGTCTCATATTTTTGTCCTATCATATGTCTATAAAGTTCATTAAACATCTTGGTAGAAAATGTATCATTACCATTTATGTTATAATCTTTCATACCAAAATGATTAATTGAACCATAATTGTAATCCATAAACCCCATTTTAGAATCATTATAAATACTCGTNACTGAATTATAATGTCTAAGAATATTTTAAACTATATTAGTAATTTTATAAAAAAATTTTGTTATAATATAAATTATATTGCTAATAAATTAATTTATATTACCGAAATACTTTATTAGAGATTATCTATAAACTGACAAGGGACAAAGTTACTTTATATTTTAATATTAAGCGTTTTTATTTTATTAATTTGATGTAAGATTCTAAAAAAATATATTTATTTAGAATTAAAAACATACATATATTTTTACTATTATCAACAGAATAAGACTTTTAAGACTAAAGTCTTGGAACCTTATAATTTGAATGTCAATCATTTGGATGAATAAGTATTTCATTAGAGGTTCCTCTATATATATTTATTAAAACAAGGTATTTTATATCACAACTTGACAAATTTTACTCGAAGAAAAAAGTTTTCAAAATAAAAACAAAAGTATAACATAAATTTTATTCCTACCAACAATTGGCAAAAAACAATTGATAACTTAACTATCAAGAATTAAATTAATATGATATGAAATATGCTGAATATATTAATCGTAATAATTATTTACAATCTCTATATATTCAACATTTAAATTGATAAAATAGGTATCAAATCTGAACCAAATTTAAATCACAACATTTAATTTGTGACTAAATACTCTTCTATATTTGTTCCATTCGTATATTGTCTATAGTAAAAAGCTAAATAATGCCAATAATAAATTCCAACAAAATGAATAAAAATTGTAGTATCTTCTGATATCATCCAAAATGGGACATTATTTTTTCCACACAAACAAAGGCCCATTGCTCCTTTGTCCTTTCTATATCTGATTTCTATTTCCCATCCAGGCACACATGGTGTACCTCTATAAGAAAAATAATAAATATTATAGAGTAACACTAATCTGTTTGGATTGGTAGATTTAACTCGTATAAAACAATTGTATTGTTTTTTTATTCTGTAGTGTTGACGAGCTAGTTCAGCTTTTAATTCTACTGGACCGCATGTTCCATATACAATTCCATGCCATTTTTCAACTCCTTCAATATTTTGGCAACGATCTCCAACAAATCCATTAGGACATCTACATTTACAGTTTTTTGGATCTGGATAGCCATAATTCTCACATTTTTTTTTACATTCTTTCATTTTATCTTTACAATAAATGCGATTTAATACTTTGTAATCATTGAATGACGTCTCATATTTTTGTCCTATCATATGTCTATAAAGTTCATTAAACATTCGGGTAGAAAATGTATCATTATCATTTTTGTTATAATCTTTCATACCAAAATGATTAATTGAACCATAATTGTAATCCATAAATTCCATTTCAGAATCATTATAAATACTCGTCATAGCGTCTGTTTTGTTGAAATATTTTAAGAAGTCACTTCTTATACTTTCATTATAAACTGTTATGAAGTCATCTCTGTTCATCCTTGACATTTCATAATATATGCCTAAAGCATTATGGATAAAAGATTGAGCCGTAACTTTATAAGTCAAACCATCCCAATTAAGAACCACATATTGTGATTCATTTTTTTTTTTCATTCCAATAGTTTCACTTTCACTTGTAGTAGCATAATAAAAATTAAGTCCATGTCTTCTTTTAATTGGTTCTGTACTATTATATTTAAATGTAATGCATGTATATTCTTGTATTGCAGCAATGGCATTAAAAATGCCTCCATATCCAGATATTGAATAAGCAACATGAAATTCTATTGGNACATTATGAAAACTTACAATAAGCAAAAAAATGAGAAAAAACAATAAGTGTATTGTACAATTCATTGATAGTAAATGTATATTATAAACATCTATATTTTTTTATGTCCTATTTATCATTGTATAAATGTTTAATGAATTAAATTTTAAAATTCATAGACAAAGCATTTTAACATTTTTTAAAAGTACTTGGTAGTTGTAATTTAAAAAATGAATCAAAAATTAAATATTTTGGCAACTAAAACTTTATGAAAGCAACAACAAAAATATATAAACGAACATTTTTAATACTCATTTTTTGACTTACACTACTCCAATTGTTAATGCTGTTTTATGGAATTTTAACAATGCATGTACTTTCTAATTGGCGTCGATAAGAACACATTAACAAAGATTAATTTTGTCAAAATAAAATTTTTATAAAAATTAAATATCAAATAAATATTTACCTCATAAACAATCATTTTTACTTCCCTGAAAATAAATACATTTGTATAATGTTCTTTATGTGTACTATCAAAAGTCATAATCATTTTTTGAATGCCGCACAGTGAAACAAATTTTGTTTTCTTATTTTTATACAAATTTTTTAAACTTTTGATAACGATAAACATTTTAATTAGTATCTTGGAATACCATATACTATGTTATCACTTAAAATGTTATAATTTGAAGATCTATAACCTTTGGAAAAAAATTATTAAGATCAAATTATTATTGTTCTTTTATTTTTCTGTTTTTTAATAAAGATTTTTTCAAATATAAATAAATATAAAATAAAAAATATTCCTTGTATACTATACGATATTGATGTGCTAGTTATAAATATATAACAAATTTTGATAAATTTTATAAATTAATAAGTTTTCCTTAAAATTTTATAAGGAATATTTTAACATCTTCATTAACATAGTATTAAAGAATTAATGAGATTGGTTCCATTAGAAAGATGCAATGATCCTTCTAAAAACGTTGTACATAAAAATTATATTCTCCGAATATACATTACGATAAAATTTTTCAATAAAAATCATCTATAATTAAAAGTTAAAATATATAAATCTTTTTTAACGACTTTTACAAATGTTAATAAAAATATTGTTACGTCAACTGACAACCACTCATTTACATAAATGTTATGGGGTTATAAAGACATATGACGGTTCTAACTTTAAATCATTACATGAAAACAGTCTATACCGAGTTTTCTTCTCATCGTTCTTTTTTTAAATAACATTGCTTTTATATGTCTTTTAGTAGTCGTAAGGCAAGAAAAATTATGTCACATTCTCAATATCGTTATTGACTACAGGCCACATCAAATAAAAAATACCTATTTCCAACCTTCTCCTTTCGACTAGTTTAATACTAAAATAAAGGTGAAAACCCATATATCTTATAGAAGTTGTTAAAGTATAAAAGTTACTCCAAACTTAATTATATTCAGTCTATATTTACAGCACACTTAATATCAGTAATCATTTTGTTATCAAATTTACCATCTAACCATGTTAAATGAAACAAATGATAGTGGTTTCCATATAATAAAACTTAATTGGGATGAAGTAAAGGAACCCGTAATAATTTGTGGCTGGCTTCTCCTAGCTGGAGTAGCAAAAATAGGTAACTTTAAATTAAATTATTACAAATTCTCCACTTAAAGTTTTTCATTTTTCACCCAGATACAGAAATGTAATACCAGATTCAGCTTCATTAATAATATTGGGACTTATTGTTGGAGGGATTTGTAAATTGTTTCATGTTGATGATAAGGATTACTTTCTTGATTTTTATACTTTCTTTTTCTTCTTATTACCTCCAATAATGTTTGATGCTGGATATTTTATGCCGAACAAGTTTATCTTTTACAATATTACTTCTGTTGCTATATTTGCAGTTCTTGGAACATTATTGAATACTGCTTCAATTGGAACATTCTTATATCTTTTGGATCAATTTAATATATTTACTGTTCATTTTTCATTCTTCGAAATATTCATATTTTCATCACTCATATCAGCTGTTGATCCTGTAGCTGTATTGGCATTATTTGAAGAGTTAAATGTCAACTCTTATCTCTATATCGCTATATTTGGTGAATCATTATTTAACGATGGTATCAGTGTAGTAATTTACAATATATTTGTCGAGTTTGATCAAATAGGAAGTACAAATATTGTTACGTGGGATTACGTTAAAGCTGTCATTCTTTTTCCAATTTCTGTATGCGGTGGTATCTCAATTGGAATAATATATGGAATCATTGTATCATGGATAACAAGGCATTCGTTCAAAGTTAAAATCTTGAATCCTGTCTTCATATTTATATTTCCTTATTTAGCATATTTAACTAGTCAATTAATTGGTTGGTCACCTATCCTTTCTGTTGTTGCTTGTGGCATGTTTATGAGGCAATACATTGGAGAAAATGTTGGAAAGAATGCTTCGACTGCAATCAAATATTTCATCAAAATGTTAGCTCATATATCGGAATCTGTTATATATATGTTCTTAGGATTATCAGCAGTTTCACTTAACTATACATTTGATGTTTGGTTTGTTGCTGCAACTCTCTTTATCTGCTTCATTTCACGTGTTATATTTGTTCTCTTCCAATGTTTGGTAATAAACCCTTTTAGAGAAACTAAATTTACCATGAGGCAACAAGTAGTCATGTTTTATGGAGGGTTAAGGGGTTGTATTTGTTATGGTATGATTCAAAATGTAAGGGATGATATACCTGCTAAGAATATGTTTATAGGGGCTGTCATAGCAGAAATCTTTTTCAGTTGCTTCCTACAAGTGAGTAATATTTTATGTATTTATTTTTTTTAAAGGGAATAACAATACGAGGACTTTTGTACTTACTAAAAATTGGCCCAGAGGAGGTGGTAAATGATGAATGGAAAGATAAAAGTACATTATATGGAAGAATAAAGAGACAATATTTAGATCCAATATTGAAAAGGTATCCAATAAAAGGTGCTTACAAAATAAAGGATTCATCTATCAAAAGAACGAATGAAAATATTGATAGAAATGAACAAATGAATATGGACGAAAATTGTGGAGTAGACAAATCAACAGTTCATGTTAACAAGTTGAACGCCGCTAAAAGAATTAAACAGTCAAAAAATAAAGACACCAAAATTGTTATCACAAATGGAGGAACCAACCAAATAATTGAAGAAGCACAGAAATTAATTGGAAATATTCTTAAACCACATATATATGATCAAATGATTGTAAAAGAAGTATTGAATAACATAGCCGTCACATTGAATGAAAATCATATTTTTGCTGAAGGTAATCCTGAGAGTGATATTGAAGATGATTCTTTACTAGAAATGAGAAAACGTAATGTTCATTAATTGTTAAAAAGATCGATTTAATATTCAAATAACACAAATGCATAAATATTATGATAAAAAAAACAATTAGTAATTTTATTTAAAAAAAACTTTTATATATAGTTATAAAGAGGAATACGTATTATAAATAATCAAACAAAACAGTTTTATACAATGATTTCTTTCAAAAATGAAAATAATAAAAAAGAAAACAATAATTATTGTATAATTAACTTTTAAATCATTTAATTAGAGAAAAAACAGTAGTAAATAATTATTTAAAAAGTCGCATAAAACTTCTTGTAAGGTAATAATATTATAATATTAATAGTGAGAGTATAGTTTTTCCAAATATTTCAAAAAAACAATTAATTAATTAATTTATAAACTTGTTAAATCACTTCCTAATGCACCTGATATCAAATTGTTTCTATCTCCTTCTTGTGTATCACTATTCATAACAACTTGTGGTTGGGGAATTGGTTGATACATCTGTGGTGGTGCTCCGTTAACATGGTAAATAATTTGAGGATTCGTCTGTGGTATACCTGGTTGCCAGGCTGGCGGTGCCCAATTTTGTGAATTTTGATAAACTATCGGTGATTGTGATATTGCATATCCTGACGGTTGCATTGAGGCTTGATTATTGGAATAAGGTGAAGAGATTACCTGAATATTTTGTGGCATCATAGGTTGTTGGACTATGTATGCTGGTTGAGGCATTATTACTTGATTAATTCGTGGTGATGTAGTATTTATTTGTTGTGGTAACATTGGTTTTGTTACGTATACTGTTGTTGTTTTATTTGGTGGTGGTAAATTATTTGTTGTGTTCCCATTTGGTGGGTTAGGTTGAGTAGTTACTGTTACTGGAATTGATGGACTTGGTTGTGTTGAATCTATTGGAGATGATGAATTGTTTCTTCTTGGTGGTGGTCTACAAACAACATCCATTGATAATTTTAATGGGCTTTTGATAGGATTTATTGGTGGTAATTTTTTTGGTACAGGTCGTGGTATTAAAATTGGAACATTTGGTGGTGGAGTTGGAATGGATGAAGATTTGTGTCCCAAACTATCATCATCATCAATTTTAAATTCATCGTCATCTTCTCTCTTAGGACGACGTCTTTGAATAGATCCAAGTGGTAAAATTCTATTTGATAACCTACTATTTGATTTGCTTCCTGCATTTGAATCTTCATCACTAAGTGAATCTTCTTTATAAACAACTTTAGCTGCTTTTCTAACATGTCTTCCCGTAGTTGTAACTTCAAAATCACTATCATAAAAATCTGAATCATTCTTTGTAGCTTTACGCTTTCTTCCTCTACCACCTCTACTTCTATTGCCAGAATATTCAGGTGATGAATCATCATTACTTATCTCATCATCATCATCCTCATCTGACATATAATTATTTCTCCTTCTTCTACCAGGCCCACGTTTTGGAGCAACCCTTTTAGATCTTCTTTTACTAGATCCCGGATTGTAATCTGAATCACTACCATCATTAATAAAATCTTCATCAGAGCCACGTCTACCACGACCCCTACGTGATGATCCAAAACCACTTGATGGTATATAAGCATCTTCGTCATCTTCTTCAATTTCACTGGCTTCATCTAATTCGAAGTCATCATCGTCATCCTTTTTTTTTCTTCTTCTTGGTCCAGCTTGAACTTTTGTTTCTTCCTCCTCTTCTTCATCTTCTAATTTCTCTCCAACGATATCATCAATCTGTTCATCATAATCTTTGAACCGATAATCAACATTTCTAGTACTTCTTCTTGACCTCGCTTCAGCAATAGTTGGACCAACATCAAAATCAAAATCACTTCTTTTTCTACTATTTCTACAAACTTTTTTCATAGCAATCTTTTTAGATTTCCTCGTGGTTCCATCATCATCAGATATATCTTCGCTATTCTCATCATTAATTTTAGATTCATTCTTTCTAGGTGGAGGACCTCTTCTTGATAAAGCTAACGGTGTTATACCATTTAGATTGACATTAATTAAAGCGAGTTCCCTTTTCAGTGCTTCAGCAGCTTTACACTTTCTTTCTTCTTCTTTTACTTTCATTTCATTTCTAATAGCATATTCTTTTTGAAGGACCTCAAGTTTTGAAATTAAATCCTTTTGATGGCATTGTGGACAAAACCAGTCATCTTCTGGGATAGTGTATAATTTTGGTTTACAACAATAAATATGGATACATATTTTATCACATTTATCACAAATTAATAATAAGTTTTGATCTTTTGATTTTAGACAAACGTTACAAACAGATTCAAGGTTAGCTTGTTTTCTTTCTTTTACTTCTTCCTGTTCTTCCTCTGATACATCCTCTTCATCTTCAACCTCTTCTTCTACTTCTGGCGTTGTAGACTTTGAAAGAGCTTTCTTAACACTTTTTTTTCTACCACGTTTACCTGGTTTCCGTACAACTGATGATTTATATTCATCATCATCATCTCCATCATCAGGAATGTCTTCATCATCTTGACTATCTTCAGCTTCATTCTCAAGTTCTGCACTGAGTGCTTTAACAGCTGAAAGACGAGCTGAACGTGAAGGCAACTCTTTTACACTTGGCCCTGGTTCATCAGGATTACCCTCTTCTTCAATAACATTATCTTCACCAACTGTTTCTTTTTCAACAGCACTCTTTTTATTCTTCCGTTGAGCCTTCTTATCAATCTTGTTTTTCTTCTTTTGATCAATTATCTGTGAACTAATATAATCACTAAATATACAATGTTTTTTCAATTGTTTGACAAATTCAACCTTATTTTCTTCACCATTACCTTCTTCCTTAACTTCTTCTTTACTATTCTCTTCCTTGACTTCATCAATATTAAGAGATTCTTTTAATTCTTTAATTAAATTTTCTAAATCTTTGTCATCTTTAACAACAACTTTCCATTCACCTTTATCTTCATCTAAATATTCTTCAAAAATACCACTTTCTTCATTCTTCACAAAAATATCTTCCCTAAAGATTCTAATGTCATCATCTGAATCCTGTACACCATAGTACCTTCTCCCATCTTGATCATAACCCATAGGTTTAAAACTATATTCCTGAAACTCCAAAGTATTACTAACAGCTTCCTTGAACTTTGTGTTATAATCAAATTGTGCCAAGCACAATATTTTCCATAAAAATAGTTTTGATTGTATTGATAACAACGAATAATGTTTAACTTCTTCCAACTCCGCTGATACACTCTGAAGGATAGGATAATATTGAGCAAGTTTAAATATAGCTCCTTCAAATTTTTCAGGTTTGGCTGCCGGATTACCAGCACGTCTTATCAAAGTTATTTGCATATTAATTAGTTCATTATCAACTTTTCCTTTATCATCAAAGTTTGTCAAAATTCTTTCCATTAGCTTGAAAGTTACTGGTTTAAGGCGCAAAATTGAAGAAAATGTATTGTAGAAGACAAATATTTCGGCAAAATTAGGTGATGTATAGAGATCTGATATTGATACAGGATCAGGCTTAAGAATATCATCTAATGGAGATTCTTCATTTGTTGATGATTTCTCATCCTGTGGTGTCATTGACGGTGTTCTAGAGTGTGATTCAGTTGTTTCAGCCCTGAATGTTTCTTCGCTTTTTTGTTTTAAAGATTCTACTTGATCATCATTGTCAATGTCCATATTTTCAATTTCACTCTTTATTGCGACTTTCTTATCTTCATGAATTTTATCCTCATCAACATTCTCACCAACTTCAATTACGCCATTTTTCTCTTCAACATCAACTTTTTCATTCTTTTCTTCTTTTATTATGTCTTCTTTCATTGGTTCATTTTTTTCACACTCTACAGACGGTTGAACATCTTCATTTTCTTCTAAAAAGTATATCAGTCAAAAGTATATTATTAACGTACCCTTAATAACATCACAATTATCCTCACTTTTCACTAAATCTCCCATTTTTTTCAAAATTGAATTATCCCAATTTAATTAGCACCTCACAATTACCAATATTGGTTAATCTTCAACAATTCTCCAAGAAAATAATTTTTGGCGGGATAAATTTTATATTGTATATACACACAAACTTTTTATAAAGATAATAAACTCTTACTTCAAAAGTATTATGTTAGGACGCCTAGAAAAAAGATGATGTTAAAAAATTAATCAAAAATTCAATAATTGGATTAATACTTCAAAGGATTATTCCGATGTTACAAAAAAAATGATTTAAAGGTAATTAGATTAGTAAAAACAATAACATATAACATTTTAATAACATTTAATAATTCAAGCGTGTACACTTTAATGAGGAGAAAACTTAAAATTTCATGCCTCTAATTAATAATTAACAAAATATTTATTGATAAAAAATTATTAATATTAAAAATAAATTAATGCTAAAAAAGTAGTTTTATGTTCAAGAAAAAACATTGAAGGAAAGGCAGAAATAAAATTTTGATGCTGGTAGTATGTCTCTATACACGCTACACCAATACTTTTTGTTAGTCAAGTTGATGTGAACTCGCTGTTGAAATAATCTCCTATTGCTAGATGGGGACGATTATAGCGGGTTGCATTGTAAGAGTGTATGATGGGCGATGGAGAGTGTGGAATGAAGTATTAGAGAATTAATATAAAAAAAATATTAAAAGAATAGTTAGATGTATTTCTATTCATATCTAAAATACTATTCTGTTTATATGAAAAAATAATTTAAGGCAATAGACATATCTTATTGGATGTGTAAAACTTTTTTCAAAAAAGTTTTAATCCAAATATTTATTTGGAGGAACACAATTTATTTATGAATTAAACTATTAATTGTTAATAAAAGTTATAATTGCAAATGAACAAACTTTAAGTTATAAAAAAACTGAAGAAAGAAACATGTGTCATATGAATATTTAATAAATTTTTAAATAATTCGTTCCTATTCTTATTAAGATCTCTCAATCAAACTAGTCTAAAATACATCTAGAAGAAAAGATTAACATAATAAATTAAGTATAAAATATGGACCTTATTATTCTTTTCTATATGTTCCAAAGAACATACACATTTAATTTTAAGATACGATGCATGAAGGAACCTCTTTAATAACAATAAAATATGTGATATTTATAACTAAAACTGCTATACTAATAATAATATACAAAAACATCATTATTTTTATCAATAAAATTTGTATTATAAAATATAAAAAATCAATAGATAATAAAAGAGATACATAGAGCTATGAATATTACTTATATCTTGAAATATATTCATTATTAAAAAAAACGAGTATTATTTCTTACAGTTTTATAAAGTGTCAAAAAAAATGATAAAATTTCGCATTTTAACCAATTTTTAAAATTTTTATTGATGTGTGACACAAAAATTGTAACATATGTAAATTAAAAAATATCTATTAAGAAGAGATGTCTAAATATTTAAATATAACATTTTTTTGATATCAAAGAAATATTATATATGTAGTTCCAAATGTCTTGAAAATATATACCAAATCCTTTTTAAGATTTTTCTATTTAACTATTTTTTGAAAAAAGAATTAATGAAAAGATAACCAGTTCAATAATATATTCATTCTTATGGAGATAATAATTATAATCGTTTGCTTCTTCTTCTTATTAATTAATCTTTAGGACACATCTCCCTCCATTCTATTAATAAATACATTCTTTGTACTTTCTTTTCTTACACTTATATTCACCAACAGTTCAAATGAAATTTCATACCAATGTGTGGTCTGTAGTTTGCATTTTTTAAACATTTAATGCATAATTTTTAAAGTGTCATTTGTATACTTATTTCCGTAGTGATATCATACAATTATTAAATGGATTAAATATTTAAAATAAATAATAATTAAATATATAATTATATTCCATATATTACTACTTGATCAAAAATTAATTGTTTTTTTTAAATACAATTGATATTTTTGACGATATAATTATTTAATATTTCTTATGAATAGAACTAAATAAATTATTTAAATTTAATTATTATATTAGTAAACAAGACTTACATAGATTTAAAAAAAANAAAAAAAATGATTTTGTGACTGTAACTTGTTTTGATACTTAAATCCTTATTTGGATACTTAATATAGAGAAAGAAATCTTTCGTCTATGGCTTCCGTTTCAACACCAACAACAATCTTCAAATACTGCCTAAAATATTAAAAAATATCAAGAAATATTGTCCATGATGCTCCGATCCTTCTCAATTCTGTACCAATGATTTTTCGATCATTTTTTTATGTCACAGTGGACTTATCAGACATACTAAAAAAAGTCATTCATTACACCTTTGAACAAATATAATCTACTGCCTGAATTTACTTTGGTGACGATACGCGCCACCATTCTTTGATATTATAGTTAACTGTTTGGAATAATGTTAACTAGCGCAAGGAGAGACGTATCTTATGGCGATCTCCTGTTTACCCCGTCTTTGTTGGAGTGACGCATTTTCAAACAATAATTTTAAATACCAGTGAATTTTTAATTTCTTCCCTTATTTGTCAGATGTTTTTTTGATGTTATTAATATTCTTTTGTTATTATTTTATCTTCATACATGTTTCTTTATATTTTTTTGACTTACTTGTTATCTTATTTTCAGTCTTTAAAACGACCGAGAAGATCCTTAATACACCACGATGGTTAGGGAAGACAAAGCAACATGGAAGGCTAATTATTTTGCCAAAATCACTGTAGGTTATATTTTTATCATTTCTCTCATTGTTTGGATTTCTAGGAACTTTTTGAAGAATATCCAAAACTTCTTGTAGTTGGAGTTGACAATGTTGGATCAAAGCAAATGCAAGAAATCCGTATTGCCATGAGAGGACATGCTGAAATTCTTATGGGAAAGAACACCATGATGAGAAAGGCTATGAGACCAATTATTCAATCCAAACCAGAACTTGAAAGACTTCTTCCACTTATTGTTGGAAACGTTGGATTCGTTTTTACTCATGAAGATCTTGGAGAGACAAGAAAGAAACTTTTGGAGAACAAGAGAGGAGCTCCAGCTAAGGCCGGTGCCATCGCTCCATGTGATGTCAAATTACCACCACAAAATACTGGTATGGGTCCAGAAAAGACATCCTTCTTCCAAGCCCTTCAAATTCCAACCAAAATTTCTCGTGGTACAATTGAAATTCTTAATGAAGTTCATCTTATCAGTACTGGAGACAAAGTCGGAGCCTCTGAAGCTGCTCTTCTTAACATGTTGAACATCACTCCATTCTCATATGGTTTAGAAGTTCGTCACGTTTATGACAATGGAACAATCTACAGTCCATCTGTTCTTGATATGACTGATGATGATCTCCGTGCTTCCTTCATGCAAGGAGTCAACAGAATCGCTGCTCTTTCTCTTGGACTTGGATACCCAACCAAAGCATCAGCTCCACACTCCATCGTCAATGGATTCAAGAAATTGTTATCTATTGCTGCTGTCACTGATGTTACCTTCAAACAAGCTGAAACTCTTAAGGCTTTCCTTGCTGATCCATCCAAATTTGCTGTTGCTGCCGCTCCAGTTGCCGCTGCTGCTGCCACATCAGCTGCTCCAGCTAAGAAGGAAGAAGTTAAGGAGGAATCTGAAGATGAAGATATGGGATTCGGTCTCTTTGACTAAATCAAGACAATCCTTCATTTGGCAATGTTTAGCAGAAAGATCAATTATCAACCCAGAGATATCTCGGTTATCTTTGGTTAATTTGCTGACTTCATTCCAAGGAAGTTATTTTGTTATTGTTAAAAATATAAAAAACTTGTTTTCATTTCTTTTCATTAAGCCTTTTTACATCTTTATCTTTAGCGGTCATCAATCATCCGTTTATTATACCTTTTTCCAAATTTCCACGTGTATAGTTTTTATGCACTTTTGTTTTTAACATATTTTTAATCATCACTTTTACTTTATAGGTTTTCAGTTTAATCTTCTATAATATTTCAAGATGCTTATTTACAAGGATGCTTTCTCAGGTTCGTCTATATTATATTTTAAGAATGATTTTTACCCGCACTCCTTAAATTAACCACTTTGTTACTGTTATTTTTTAAAATTTTTAATGTTTTATTAAATATTTTCAAAAGATTTCTAGGTACAGTAGGTGGTTGATGAGTTATGTGCGGAAGAGAAAAGATTGGAACATATAATTATTCATTAGTGCCTTGAATATTATATTCTTGGCATTTTAGATTATTGTTTCAACAAATAATTTATATACAAATTTTTTTTCATTAATAATTTATTTGTTTTTTGCAGAGGATGAACTTTGTTCTGATTCTTTCCCAATGAAATTGGTTGATGACTTTGTTTATGAATTCAAAGGAAAACACGTTGTACGCAGAGAAGGAGATATCGTTCTTGATGGAGCTAACCCATCCGCTGAAGATGAGATGGATGAGGGAAGTGAAGAACATGTTGAACGCGGTATTGATTTTGTTCTTAATCACAGACTTGCTGAAATGAATTGTTATGAAGATCCTTCCACATTCAAAGCTTATGCCAAGTCATTCATGAAGAAGACTCTTGAATACATGAAAAAGAATGGAAAGAGTGATGAAGAAATTGAAACCTGGAAGAAGAAAGCTCAAAGCTGGATCATGTCTCTCCTTGCTAAGGATCGTTTCAAAAATCTTGCCTTCTTTATTGGAGAAAATATGGCTGATGGATCAGCTGAAGGACAAGTAGCAATTGTTGAATACAGAGACGAAAATGGTGTTGAAACTCCAGTCCTCATGTTGGTTAAGGAAGCCATCATTGTTGAAAAACAATAGAAAATTGTTGCAGGAGGAGGTGTGTTAAAATATGTGTGCAGTTATCAATTTTTTGTTGAAGGAAGTTTTGGAAATGTTTTTTTTATACTATTTCTTAGAAAATTTTTGTTGTTAACTAATTTTATACACCTTTCTGTTTTATTATTACCATAATTAATACTTTGAAATAATTTTTAAAAACTTATTGACAAAGTTTAATCATATCATTATTATTTTTTGTATGTTCTTTCAATTGACATATATTATATATATAATGTTTTTATTTAATATTCATTATTTTTTCAAATTACAAGAAATATTCTTGTCTTTACTTTTTTTNTTTTTTTATATATTAGAACATAAAGATATAAGTAAGAAATAATTTGGGAGATTTCGAATTAAGGAAAAAACTCGTGAGAAATGAAAATGTTAGATTTTTGTCCTCTGTAATATGCTATTTTTATTTATATTTTTATTCCCTCCTATAAATGTATTTAAAACTTCCTACTTTTGGTTATCAAGCTTAAAAAATATTAAAATATATTTATACATATTCATTAATTTCAGTTTCCTCAATGTAAAAAAGTTTTGATACATATATCGGTTGACAGGAACTTTGGTATGTTGAGGAATGTAACTAATTAATCTTTGTAATAATATTATGATGTTAAAAAAGAGGTAAAATGATATGCTTTTAAAATCGATTATAAATTGCAAAATATATATTATAGTTATACATTTTATATCATTAACCATAACAGAGAGAAGTTTTATAAAATTTTCCTACGTATCCCCCTTCTTTGTATAATTGTTGATTAATGAAACGTTAACATTTTTTGTTCAAAATAAACTAGCTTTAATATTTCATTCAGTCACAATAGTTACACCAAACGTTGTATTTTTAAAATATTTTTACTTGGTAAAGAGGTGAAAAATTTAGATATAAACTTCATTTTTATTATGTTAAATACCTAATAAATGTTTCATTGATAAAAAATATTAAACATATACATATATATCATATTATATAAATAATCTTCTCTTCATATATAAATGTGTTAAGTTTCATGAATTTTTATATCAATTATAAATTTATTCACTGACTGTTGTACAAAACATTGATAAATATAAATCAATCTCTCTCAAAATACAGGCTTTTTATCAATTTTAGTATGTTTTTTTAAACTTCTTTACGATATTAAACCTTATCCACCATATATATATATATACAAGAAAAACAATTCCAATTAATTTTTACGATTATTAGTATAACTATATTTAGGGAAAATAATATTTTTTATTCTTTTCTAAAAATATTTATTTTTCCTCAAACCTCCTACACTCCCTTTATATATAAATACATATATGTATTTTTCCTTATCATTTTATTGTTTCTGTCTTAAACAAAAATTGAATATTATACATATTAGAAGTTTTCAATAATATATATTATTTTTTAAAAATAATATACAATTTTTTTTTGTCAACCTATTACATCTTCAATGAATGTAATATAATCATTCAAGTAGTTATATTTCTTCATTCGCCAAATATCCCTTATATTCAGAATTATTTAAATTTCAGGAAAAAGAAGTTAATATAATCTAATAATAGTTCATAATTATTCTTCCCCTAAAATATCTTTCCTTTTTTGTGTATATTCTATTAAAAAAAAACTACAATAATTATTAGTGCAGATAAATTATACGTTTATTCTATTAAAAAAGGAACTCTCTTCCTCCTACATCGTCATTTATATATATATAATCGTCTATACTATATGTGTCTTTTTAAACTTTTCTAATTACATTTATATTTCGTTTGGTGGTTTTTCGAATATGTATATATGTATATATACATAATTTTATAGAAATTTTCTCTTTTTGTTAAATATTTTATGATAAAATAAACGAGCTAAAGTATAATTAAAAAATTATTTAATCTTTTTTACTATTTATTTGATGTTCTATAATCATTTTAAGATGTTACAAAACGCTGCTGCATCAAGAAATTGCAAACCAATCGTAGAGGTCCTGAAAAATTATATTAAAGTGGAGGATAATTTTAAAGTAAGTGTTTATATAATATTTTAAATTTTCTTAAAAAAATAAAGTAAACATTCTTTTTTAATTAAATATTATCATAACATACTTTTAGGTCCTTGAGATAGCATCCGGAACCGGCCAACATGTGATGTCTTTTGCAAAAAATTTCCCCAATTGTACCTTTCAACCTTCTGAGATATCACATAGATATCTACATTCAATTGTAGCATACCTTGATATGCTTCGTAATGCTCATTCCATGATTAGTAAGAAGGAGATAAACATTCGTGTACCCTTATATATAGATGTATCAAAACTTCCCAGTAAATGGGCAATGCCTCAAGATTACCCGCCAAATGGAGTTGATATAATGATTAGTATTAATTTATTACATATATGCTCAATGGATGCTGTTTTAGGATTATTTAGAGTAAGTCTTTTTTTCTTATATTCCCATAGTCAGTTTTGTTTATTCCGAAGACATTTTTAAAACCTCCCTATTATCTTCCTTTTTATTATTCCTATCTTTGAAAACAAAAGAGAATCATCACACATCATCATGGAAACTATAAATATACAATTAATAAAAATAATATTATAGGCTGCTGGAGCATTTTTAAAACATAAAACCGGAAAACTATTCACTTATGGACCATATTCAATTGATGGGATAATTACTCCACAGAGTAATGTTGAGTTTGATAAGAATTTAAAGAGCAAGAATCAGGAGTGGGGATTGAGAGATATCAAGGATCTTGATAATATTGCCTCTAACTTTGGATTAAAACTTATCAAGACCCATGCAATGCCAGCTAATAATTATATACTTGTTTTCCAAAAGGAGTAAGAAGTTAAAAACCTTTTTTTGGTTATATTTAAAAAGGTAACAACAAGTATTCTTCCCTTATTATCATAATATATTTAAAGGAACAAATCAAACACACATACATACAATCTTTTTTCTGTAAGAACATTCGTTGTAGAATGCATAATATTTTATGAAAGAAAGTAATAGAAAAAGTTATTTTTTGTCACCAAAAAGCATTATATTATTTTTTATAAAGTTAACGGCAGATATTATTTATTTAATTGGAAAGAAATTTTATAGCAAGGAATTTTTTTATATAAATTTTCTTCAAGAAATTTTATCATTTTATATACAATATTATTTTACCATCACCGAGAGAAATCATTTACCAACAATTTATGCTTATGCGTTTTTTTTTATCTTTTGTATAAAATTTTATACTCATTTCATCTACCATCTTATTATCATCCGTTATTTTTAATATAAAAGTGTTATATTTATTATATAAAAACTTTTTAATAATATTTATAATATCCTTTTCCAGGAAAATGAAACTAGAAAATCCATACAATCCAAGTTATAAAACCTTTTTACATAAAGTTGTCTCATTGATAAACCAAATATATACCATATTATATATATATTTTCTGGGATTATACTATGCTTTCGAAGAATTATTAATTGATAATTCCAATGATTATACCAATAATCGTGAAAGAAATAATGAAATGGATGATATCAAAGAGTGGTTGGAAAAGTTTACTAAGGAAAAGAAAAAAGATGGAACTTCTTCTGTAAATGGGATTGCTTTGATGACTGGTGGTGAAGGTATTATTGGGAGAGAGATATGCAAAAATTTGTTAAAATTAAATATGAAAGTTATTAGTTTAGTTAAATTTAATGAAAATGAAAAAGAAAAGTTGTATTTTTGTGATAACACTTCTTTGACATATATTAACTGTGACTTGTCAAATTTAAAAAGTATTAAAAAGGCTTGTACCACTGTAAAGGAGTTGGTGCCTTCAATTGATATTTTAATATGTGCTGCAGGTGTCATGTGTAAGAAAGACGAAAGAAAATTTATTGATGACGGCGATAGGGACCAATATTATGAATCTTTTATTGAAAATCATTGCATGATTAATTTTATATCCCACGCAGGGATTGTAAATGAAATGGATTGTTTATTGAGAAATTCTTTTTTTCCAAAAGCAAAAGTAATTTTTCTTTCTTCAGCCACATGTCATGCCGGTTCTATGCCAAGTTTAAAAGAAATTAATGAAGGTAATTGAACAATAATAAGTCCCTGTATTCTTGCATTAATCAAATCTTTGTGAAATTAATCTTCTAAAAAGCTTCTATTTGCATATACTTTTAAGTTGTTTATTTTCAGGGATCTTCTTAACGCAATATTTAAATGGATACCAAGCTTATGCCAATTCAAAGTTGTTCCTTTCAATGTACTGCCTCTATTTACATAATCGTTATCAGTTAACATTGAATGAAAAGTCTTTTAATAAGGAAGAAGTTGTCATTGGAGACAAATGTAATGGAAAGGAAATAAATAAAAAGTCAATTGAATATTTATCCCTTCATCCTGGTGTTGTTGCTGGAGATTTATATAGACATGTAAATTCTCTTTTCCAGTTCGCCATCTGCCACCTCCTGAAGGTTATATTACGGTAAGTTATACAACTGTGAAACATGATACGTGTCATCACTTGACGTTCTCATTAACAACCATATCGCATATGTTGTTTACTTTCAACAAAAACTATTTATTATGAGGAAACAAATATTGAAGTCTTTCTTAGGTAAAGTCTATCTTTGTTAAGAAGCTTAGGTATACATTGTGAATTGAGTATATATTTTACTCGACAAAGATACATTTTTCTTTTGATCTTTAAAAGAAAACAGTAAAATGGATGATACTTAATAAAATACGAAAAGAAAACAGTAAGATAAATCAAACTTAAATATACACACCTGTTTAAAACACTTGAACTTTTTGAAAGGTACTGTTGTATTTTGATGAGACATAGGTATATTCTTCCCCACTTATCAAGATAAAAAACCTTTTATTTTTATTTTTTTTCAAAAGTTTTTACTACACTTATCTTTATTATTAAGCATATGGAAGTAGTAAAATAATATGAAACAGTAGGAGACCTCATCTTTATTTTAATTACATCATCTTTTTTTATTTTTCCAACTTCTTTTCCAAACACTTGTTAGAAGTATAACCTTCTTCTCCTCTAATTATAAGTACATCGGGTCTTTTGATATTACTTTTAATAAACATAATTGTCTCTAATAAAAAGTGTAACAAAATTAATATACTTGATATTTAACTCAATTAAATTTTTAATTATATATACACACTCCTTTTATCTTTTTGCTCTAATAAACAAATAATGATACTAGTGGTAATAAAATTTTGAAATAATTTTGAACAATAAGTATACATGTTTTATTGATACAAAATAACATTTTATAAATTGGATGGAGAGAGATTATAATAGATTTTGTAAACAAAGTGTTTAAAAATTTGATTTATCAATAAACAATTATACACTCTTAAGAAAGTACAAAAGATAATCTTTTTAATGATGTTTATACTTAAAAATATTTATTAAGTAATTGTTTTTGATCTGTTATCTGATATATCAATATTTTTTATTTATTTCTTTCTTTAGATCACCCATTGTTGCAGGACATTATGTAACAGTATTAGCACTTCAACCAACATTTGTATTTAATGGGAGATATTTTGAAAACAACTTTCCAGTAAATATCAAGTCCCTTCAATGTGGTAACGATGAAATAATTCAACAATTTGGTTTAAAAGTTGATAATATATTGAACGATATTGGGTTTGATATTTCTTAATAATCTTATTAATTTATAATATTAGTAAATAAAGAGTTATATAAAACATCATTAAATATTAATCCTTTTCTCAAGAAATTTTAAAATATTGGAAAACAAATAGGGTCAAATAGTATTAAGAATTAGATAGATTAACAGTTATTTAAATTAAATCTTTATTATAATTCCTTTCTTTTGATGGTTTAATCTTTAAGAAGATAATATTAATACTAGCGCTCTTTAATGCATTTCTTTGTTGAGTTTTCTCAAACATCGATCCCTTACTCTTCTTTATTTATATAACGAAAGGTGAAGATTAATTTTTGAATAAAGAAATTAATTGCTATTTTTTATATAAAGAAAAAAATGGTTATTTTTTTTGACAGAGCAATTAATTTGATTCAATATATATATTTTTGATATGAAATATTAATTATCTTTTTTTTTATAAATATATTCGATTCTTAGATAATAATAATATATTTGGGAATTAATTATGTTGGATATAAAAGTGCAATCTCTCATTAACGTTTAACTTTTTGTGCTTTTATAAAAATAGAATTAATTATAGTCGATTTATCATATAAATATGTGTACTGAGAAATAATTTAAAATCGGAAGACATATTTAATGACTAACTGTTGTTAATCGAAGTATATTTTTTTTNTTTTTTTTCAATTTCTAACAACCTGAAAATGTTTGTTAGTGGGTTTAATTTAAAAATGAACATTTTGTATATTTAAAAATTTTTTGTAATATACCAACAATTTCAATCAAAAAGAAGTTATAAAGATAGCACAAATTGAATTTAAAAACATACTAAAAAATAGTTATAGTTTGATGATGATCAAATAATTATGTATAGATCCAATAATTAAATAAATATTTGCTTAATCATTGATTATTAACCTTTTATTAAAAAGATTTCATCTTCTTTTAAATGGTTTAATACACATATTTATTAACAACATAATAAAAAGGTACCTTCAATTTGAAAATTATTTATTTCATCAAACAGTATAAAATTAAAACAAACATTATTTTTATTTGGCAATGAAATTAAACAAATTACCTTTTGAAATTACTCTTTATTTTTTGATTGACAGCATTTATCTTCTTTTTATACCACAAAAAATATACATTAAGGTAAATCAAAAGATTTAAAATTTATAAAATTAATAATAAATTGAATTCACAATATATTACAAATCATTGTTGATAGGAAATGTGAATATTTAACAAATGTGATAAAAAATAATTGGGTAAAAAGGAGTAGAAAAGTAAATCTATCTACTTTATTTTTGTGAAATTTCATATAATATAAATGACAAAAATTATCACAATATTTTTTAACCTTAAAAAAGGATTTCTTCTTGTCAAATACAATTCAACGATTAATATTAAGAAAAAAAAATATCAAAGATACACAATAAGATTATATTTAATTTAAAAAAAAATAAGAACTAACAGACAAATTTAACTAATATTAAAATTGATGACTTGAGATTAACTAAAAATATTGCATGAAATATTAGTAAAAAAAAAAGAAGAAAATTAAAATTTTAATCTTTTCTTTTTTCCCAAAAAATATTCTCCCTCCCTTCTTATTTCCAATTGATCAAAGAAATAAATGGTAAAAAAAAGAAAGTTGAACATATATTTTGTATATATTTCAAGAAATATTTATATTTGGGGACACGTATTGTTTAATGTGTTTATCATTGTCAGGTTTTTTTAATTCTCCACATCTTCTTCAGTATACCATACATATTTTTATAATTAGATTATAAATTTTGAAATTTTATTAAATTTAAATGCAATATTGTGCGTTTAACAAAATGTAAGAAAATGATTCTTTTCTGTTTGACTAGATGTATAATTTCATTTCCTCCAAAAAAAATAATTACCAATTACCTTTTTTTTGAAACCTGACTACGTTATCTTTTCTTATGTTACAAGACTATTTTATTTTGTTACCACATTATGGTTTGTTGTATGCTTGAAAAGATTATAAATTGTAAATATTTTCTAAATGAGTAATAACTAAGATAAAAAAATTACTTCTACTTGTATTCAATTTTTTTTTAAAATATCCTTCCAATTAATTTTTCCTTTTTATATCACCAAATATATATTTCCCCTCTTTCCGATCATTTAAATTTTACCTTCAAAAAGTAACATTATGACAAAATTATTTTGATTAAATTTTTCTTCAAGATTAGAAATTAATTGTGATAATAAAAAAAAATTGTTGAAACAAGGATATTCTACATACCATGTATTTTTTTTGATTTTTTTAAAAAATTTTATAAAATTTTTTTTTTTTGAAATTTTTTGTCTAAACTTTTGTGTTCTAATATTTGAAATTAGTGGTTATTAAGAAATTGTTGTTAATTGTGTATTGGTGTGTCTGTTATCTTCTAGTTTATCATTTTTTTTCATAAATTGATGAAGGTTGAATTATAATTTTAAATAACGAGTGTGAAAACAATGTGTTCATTCATAATAAATAGGAGACTAATTCATTTTTTGTTCATCATCAATAATATATAATAACAATTTTGAGGTGTTGATTCTGCAATAAAATTACCACAATTGTTGTTTTTGTAATAATTTTAAGTTGAATTGTTATCGTTAAATAAAATTGTTTTTGTAGTAATAAAAGAGTGAAATAAATTAGGGTCATAAGTTAACATCTATCTGAAGATGACATGGATCCTTGAGTGTGATAATAAGTAAACATTCTCTTCTTATTATTAGCATCACCACCAACAGCAGTCAATGGTGGAGAATGTTTTCTCTTTCTAAACTCATATCCATCTTCATCATCCTCATCATCAAACTCATTTATCGTAACTGTTGTTGAATCCTCCTCAATATCGCTGGGATCTTCAAGAAAGGAATGACTTCCTAAATAATTAGTATTTAGAGTTGATGATGACTCTCCCATAGAAGATAACGTTTGTAGACAATCTAAGGAAGTTTCCTCTTGTAATTGTTGTGAAACGATAGTTGTTGGTGGACGACGTTCTGGGATATTTAATATACGAATTCTTAATTCTCCTGGGTTTAAGCCTTCGATCTTCTTTACAACTGTACGATCTTGTTTTAATTCCTCTATCTCTTCTTGACTTAAACCCATTTCCTCCAAAAAATGAGGATTCTTTACTTCAGGTTTATCTTTTTCACATTCAACTTCACTACTCTCATCATTGTTTTCAACCTCACTTTCATTTTCATAGAATGAATAAGCTTCAGTACCTTCCTCAAATACATCATTTTCATTATGATCACTTTTACTACTGCTCTTAATGTGTGTTGGAGGTTTATCAGTAACAACATACTCAATTGGATTCTCTCTAACAGGTTCAACCTTAGCTTCTTCATTAACTTTAACTTCAGGTTCCTTCTCAACTTCTGATTTTTGATCATTCTTATTAATTTCTTCCAACTCATTAGTTTCTGGATTAACAGCTACAATTTTACAAGTGCTTTCTTTAGGTGATATCACCATGTATGCTTCTGTCGATGGACAGGTAACTCTTGGTATCTGAGTTCTCATCTTCTTAATTCTATTAAAATGGTTAAAAGTTTCCATACTGAATCCTTTTTCAACATCCTTCTTCTCAAGTTTGATTTCTCTTCCACATGTACATGGTACATCATTAATATTTTTAACACTTGAATCAAACATGACTGATGATTTAGCACAGGACAATAGATGACAAATTTTTGAAGGTATATATTTATCTTCTTCTTCACGTTCTCTTTGTTGTTTGATGGCTAAAAATTCAGCAAGTTCAAATTTTAAGACGCTCTCAAATATATAAACACCGGCCTCGTCTAATAACCTGAAAATATAAAAAGAATAATTAAATTGATAAAAATTATCAAATAAAATTTATGATTATAAGTAATAGATAATAAAAACTTTGATAGGGTATTCCCTCAAATGAAAAGATGAAAAATGAAGGAGTATCTTTTTTATATATTAAATGCAAACAGACTAGGTTATAAAAAAGAAAGCCCATCCCATTCTCCTCTCGTTGATATATATATAATTTCACTGACACATCCTACTCCTATATCTCTTTTTCTTTTCAATCAACAAAAACTCATCCATCTATACACTAATAAGCATGATGCAATATTTTCTACCTATATAGTTTGCACTAAAGCACCTCTCTCGCACGTAGATGTTTGAAAAACATACACATACACAATCAAAATTATGTGTTAACACAGTTGTTAATAGAAAGTTTATTCAAGTGGAAAAACGATGGTTTTTTTGGAAAAATGTGAATGATGCAATTAATGGATCTTTACATCATATATTTATCTTATCAATTAAGTGTCAATTGTATGGTGAGAGATAACAAAACTTAATCACTAGATAATATGGAATTAAAAAGGTATAATTAATTCCATTTAAACTTAATAACCATCTTATCCTACGCAATTTTGTGAACAATAATATTGTATACATTTTTGGGGAGAAAGCAACTACATAAAGATTTGTGATAAAAAATAAAATAATAACAATGTTATTATTTGAGGAAGGATAATTTTTAATAGATGGTATTTTAAATAACTAGATGTTTTAAAATACACAATAAAGATCTAACACAAAGTATTTTAGAAAATACCTTTAATTTTCTTATCTATCTATTGGTAATAATATTGGTATTTAATAAAATAGGATACAAAATAAAGTGTATAAATTTACTACCTTTATGAAAAAAGATATTTCTAAATAGAATAATTATTTCTCCTTCTAACAATAGATCTTTTTTAAAATGAAGAATAATAAACTTTGATATGTAAATATAGAATTGACAATGAATTTTTATCACTCTTCATTAAATCTTTTTTTAAAATAAAACATATTTATTATATTCTCTTTTTAGAATATTTTATAAGAAATATAATGTATATATAATTAGTTTGATGGTTGAATGATTGATAAAAGGGGAAGAAAGATGTATTTTTAGAACTTTTTCATATATAATTTTTAATTATATCTCACTATGTTAAATGGAATGAAATCTTTTGTCATCTCAAAAGTTAATAACGCATGTTTTATTATTAAATTTTATACAAACTTTATTGTTAGAATAAATTAATAAACTTCTTCTAAAGAAGATTTATATTGGGGGAAACAGAAAGATTATTATTAATAATAAAGATTATGTGAACAAAAGAGTAATAAAAAAAAGCGCTAAAACTTTGATATCCCCGTTATTAACGAGAAGGATAACCACTGAAGGAAAAGCTAGAATTTACTATCTCATTGTTTAAGTTTCATATTTCAAAAATATATTTCTTTTCTCATCAAATTATTATTAATTAATAGGTTCTTTTTATGTTATTGTCAAATAGAATAGAAATAACTATACACAATGGAAAAAATGACCTACAATCTCTTTATAGAAATTTAATTTAATAACTACACATCTATTTTGGCGCTTTCCACTATAATTTTTGTCCATTCTTTCCCAAAGAGAGTTGTACGTTAAATGGAGAATACCCTTATAGACAACCTATTACTAAGACACAAATGTTGTGGTACAAGAGACAAATTGTCTATTTGTACATATATCATTCATATGAAATTAACCTCACCGTACTGTTTAAACGTATACCAATTAAAAGTTTCCTTTAAGTAAATTTTAGACTACAAACTATAATAACTAATCTTTGTCTATTCAGTTCTTTAAAAAGTAGATATAACATATTCTTTTTCTTTCATTGTTATCAGAGTATATAATTAGTGGACAAAAAGATAAAAATTTTTTGAAACATAAAGTTACCCTTAAATAATACATGAATGAATTGAGAATATATGTGTATTTTGGTCATCATACTTCATATATCCTCTAATATATTATACATCCAACTCACACATTCATTATCATTAAAATGTATACTTTTATCAGTAAAAACTTTTTTTTGTCTCTTTCTTGTCTGAAAAATTATAACATAATTGAAAAGGGTTACTTTTTGATAATAGAAGAAATAAAAAGTATTATAATTTTTGATGTCTAACTTTAATTTTGTTCTTGATTTTTAGAAGTAAAAATGATGAATCTAATAAATACTTCCTCGTATCTCAGACATAGTAGATATAAATGATAGATATATTAACCAAAATAATAAAGAAATACATTGTTATATCGGTAATATATCTACTCTTAAAATACTTCCTATCAATCTTTAATGAATTAAAGAGAAAAAGTGTAATAATTGTATGTTTAATACATATACATTCCCAAATAATTAAAAGAAGAAACTATTATTAATAATATAGTAAAAGGGTGACGTAATAATTTAAAAGTTTTTATAAAAATTTTAAACTCACGTCTTAGCTTCAAATTCACACTTTCTTAAAGTTCTAAGAATTCCAAGAGATTTACACATATTAAAAGTTTCTCTACCTCTTCTTCTTCCATTCTTCCCAACTATTGTATCATCCTCTCCAGGATTGATTTTATCATTGGAAATTTTTCTAAAACATTCTACGACCTCCCTTTCCAACATCATATCAATTGTTTCTTTAGAAAAGTTATTGAGTTCATTGATTCCAACATTTCTTCTTAAATGTTCAAAATATATATTTTTTCTTTGAATCATCTCTCTCCTTTATGATTTATTTTGAAATATTCTTTTTAATCTATATTTTTCATAGATTCTTTTCTTTAATAATTGAAAATATTTTTTGATATATATATATATTGTTGTCAAATTGAGAGATACAGTTATAGAAAGTTTGGATTATCAATTAACTATTCTCCAAAAATTTTTAACAAAAACAATCCTAAGAACGTTTATTATTATTAATACTATTGAAACTCCAAATTTAATATAAAGTTTCTTCTTCTCTTCGTTTGGTTTAACAAAGAACTGTTGGTGGAGAATATATATATATATATATGTATAATAATATATATAAACGATAATAATATATAGAGATAGACAATTTAAGTTTATATATATAT